>JAYJML010000547.1:0-25000 GCA_035610835.1 Ophiura sarsii
CTGTTGCTGTTGCTGTTGCTGTTGTTGTTGTTGTTGTTGTTGTTGTTGTTGTTGTTGTTGTTGTTGTTGTTGTTGTTGTTGTTGTTGTTGTTGTTGTTGTTGTTATTATTGTTGTTATTGGTGTCCGGCATTGTGGCAGCTGGCTAGGCGCACAACAATTTTATATAAAATGTCCAGTGAAGAAATTAAGTGACTCAATTTCCCAAAAGTTAATACAGGTGTCCCAAAATAATTAGTACCCGTCGATGCCCAAAGTTAAGTATGTTAAAGGTATATTATGTGATCTTTTCCAGGGGACGCCCATCCTCGGGAAAAAATTGGAAGCAGATTTTCTTGCAGATTTACTTTTCTGATCATAAACCATAAATATATTCGAAGTTACAGAGCGATACGATTCCTAATTACGTCAAAATCATGGTTTTAGTGAATTTAGAGTAAAATTTGACAAATAGATTGTACCATAGCGGTACAATCTATTTTCAAACCAAGATTTTGAAGTAAATGGGAATCGTATCGATCTGTAACTTGGAAGATCTTTATGATTTATGATTTAAAAAAATGCAAATCTGCAAGAAAATCTGCTTTCATAGTAAAAATCAATGGTAGAGGGCGCTACTTGGAAAATATCACATAATATGCCTTTAACTGTCTTAATTATGGTTGTTCAAATCATTAATAATTCTTCATTTTAATTCAATTTGAAGGTTAAAAGCAGTTCGTAACACTTGAGTGACCCCATGCATTGTTGTATTTGACAAGTGTTTACGGACTTTTAAATAGCGGGTGAAGTGGTATTATAGCAGTGGCTAAGATTTCATATTTTCACATTGGAGGATTTAAAATTAAGTAAGAGACTATATCATTTTTACCATTTTGTAAAAATACTCCGCCCCAATATGAAAAAGTCTAAGCCACTGCTAATTTACCCATGGCCACTTCTTTACCTATTTAAATTTCCCTCATGTTTAAAGTAGAATCATACAAAAGAAAACGATTGTATTTTATTATCGCTGAACAACGTAAGTCCGGTAGTACGCCTTTAATCTAATATTATTGAGACAAGATGTTTTGACGGATGCGGTTTCCCATTCCGGGGAACCCCTATCTAACTGTCAACCAAATTGGCATAATATGGATCAATCAGGCTACGGTTTATATCGCCGTCGCAAACTGTTATACTTTATTTTTGGCCAATCACAGAGCAGTTGAGAAGATTTTGGGCGTGACTTACGATAAATGAACCTTTTATGAATGAATTATTTAAAATCAATGCATCATCAAACTCCGCACGTAAAACGACTGTCAACTTTATTTGAAAATAAAAACTGAAGGAACTGTCTCCTGTTGCTTTACTTTGAGTTCGAATCAAGTTTAGTGTAATTTTAAGTGTTGAAAAGCACCGCTCGGCCATAGCAACTCTCATATTAATTGACAGTTAGATAGGGGTTTCCCTGGAATGTGCAAACCGCATCCTTCAAAACAGCTGATCTCAATTAAATTAGGTTAAAAGGCGTATTACCGGACTTAATAATAATAATAATTATCTGTTATCAGCAACAATAAAAATACTATCGTTTTCTTTTGTACGATTCTACTTGATCATCACACATTCATTTGCATACCAAAATAATATTCATCATATTCCGCTTATTTTTATATTCGTCTACCGTGTCGAGGTCTTGATGGCCTGGCATTGTCATTGGCATAGTAGGGTGTAATTCTGCTACCGATGTCATCATGCATTTCAATATACTCGTGCACGAGTTGTCCTCGATCATTTGCCAGGTTAACCGCGTCATCATACCCATAGTTATCGTTCTGGAAATTTGGTCTTGCTCTCGACCGTTGAGCGTAGTCGTATTCTCGGCCTGTGGGTCGATTCAATTGTGGCCGTTGAGGATAGTCGTATTCTCTACGGCCGATGGGTCGATTCAATTGTGGCCGTTGAGGATAGTCGTATTCTCTACGGCCGGTGGGTCGATTCAATTGTGGCCGTTGAGGATAATCGTATTCTCTACGGCCGGTGGGTCGATTCAATTGTGGCCGTTGAGGATAGTCGTATTCTCTACGGTCGGTGGGTCGATTCAATTCCAGCACATTTGGTACAAGATAGCCTTCCTGTACTACTGCATCGGCTCGTTGGGCCGTTGGATTTGAGATCCTTCCATGGAGTAAAAAGTAATAATATACGAAATAAATAACGACCTACTAACTACACCAGAGATTGTATTTAATATTTGAAAATTAATCTGCATTTAAATCGACACCATTTCAGGTTACGAGACGAACGAATCAGTTTTATGACATGTATAGGAGGTCTGGCATACTATGAACTTGATATGGGTGTGAGCCAAAAAAACTTCCAATTTTGGTGAGAAAATCAAACTGGCATCCACTATTTCTCAAGACTCGGAGGATTTTATAAATTTGTTACCTAAAGATCTTTTTGGAAGAAATTGTGGCAAACTATCACCTAAAAAAGTCACTTTGAAAGTGTCGTTCGTTATATTTACCGATCCCCCGATTTCATGTAGATGCGCATGGTACACTATAAAAGCATTATAAAAACCGTCTTGAAATACACACGGTACTTGTCAAATAATGCATACTTTCCCAAAAGAAAAGCGAAATAAGCCATAAAGACATCCGTTTATCGAGGGGGATTTGGGAACTTTCAAGACATATAGATTTCTTACCCAGATGCCGCAACGGTGGATTCCGTTTGGGTGTCCCGTGAAGAATCTGGTAAAATGAAATTAACTTATTGTAAATGTGTTCATATAGGACTGAAAATAAGAAACAACCTTATTCAATAACAACGGTATGAATGATGAATTACACCTAACCCGAAGATCTGCTGACCAGGTTCTATTAACCATTATATTTATAATGGTATATTCTTGGTGTAAAACATTCATAAGCATGATAAGTATATAATGGTTTATTCAGTGATATCTTTGAGGCTGCGCCCTCAATTTTGATACAAACTGGGATTTCAATACATTTGTATCAAAATTGATGGCGCAGCCTCCAATAGACATCACTAAATAAACCTGAACCTAAACCTGAATTACATACATGAACTTACACTTGTAAGGATTCAGAAAAATCAGCCCTCTTTGTACAACGCAACGAAACGTCAATTCAGATATTCTGATCTATGGCTAAGACAAGAATTTCACACTAGTAGTTGTGGAGCATAGGGGTTTTCCGGTCCCGGTCTAGGCTGACAGCCTGACACTGGGAGTTATACCAAAAAAAAGACACTGGGAGATATACCAATATGTTCTTCGAAGTCGGTATAATTAAAACCTAAGTGGACACTTTGACCTTGATTTAGGGTAGAAGGTCCCGTGTGTTTCAATGTGTTTCAAAACCATGTGTGCTCCCCAGCTATAAAGCTCTGTTTCTGTTATTGTCTTCAAGAAGGCCCTAAAGACATAATGTGTTCCCCATCTAATCATGTTTGTATTTTTGTAATCGCTTTGAACCTCCGGGGAATGGCGTATCACAAATACTTATTGTAAGTATGTATGTATGTATAATTTATATAAACAGTCACAATATGAATATGCTGGCATAAGGCTGCTTTCGTGATTTCGTGAGTGGGCAACAGCAAAAATGACCAATATTAATGTTCATCTTGAATTCTGAAGTAAATATATAAACAAATAAATCTTCAACACTACTGCGTATCCCTTTAATAATAGACTAGCGTGAAGCTCTGTAATCATTTAATCCGTCAATAAATGATTCCGTGCTGTCTTCTATAGAAGCAGGGGTAGAAATAAGACCCGCCCGCCCACCCATAGCGGGTAACTTTCGTGACGGGCGGGTGAAGATGCAAAGGTACCCGTCCGACTGGCGGGTAACATTTTTGAAACTCAAAGTGTAAGTAACAGTATGACAGTAAGTTCAGGGTAATTTCATCATCAGATCAGATGACAACTTACTTGAAAAACTTGAGGGATCGGACTCTGATCATTCATCATGCAAGTACACTACACATTATAATTATGATAATATTGGGAAACTCCCAGTTCCGTGCAATCCATCGATCCATTCCGAACTTTCGATTAACAGGAGCGCTCAGAACATCCCATTGGGCCAAATCGGGTCCCCATACGTCTCTCGATCCAATTAAAATTTCATAACCACGATCAATGAGTAGAGCTTCCTGGAGCTTACACTTCGATGCATGGTACCAGCGAAAGCCGAAATTAAGCAATTGCGGTTTGCGGTATCCCCTCCGGAAGAAATTATTAATCGCCATCAGGAATTTGCCATACCCCAAAAATTTCGTACTACGCAGACAGCTTTGTACATTTCACTGATGACGTAATCACATTGTATAATGTATTGTAATGTAAACCGTGCCGTGCACCTATCGAAAACATCGCGATACGCCATTGGATGATAGTTTTCTGAATTATAATTATAATATTGGATTGGATTTATACTATAATACTACAATTTGGAACTTTCTTGAGGGGGTGAAAGATCCCAGTAAACGCAAGGTGGCGGACAGTAGTGCTTGGGAGAAGAAGAAGATGATGAAGGAGTACGACGAGAAAGGAAGAGAAGTGGAACGATATAGCTGGAGGACAAGTGCAGAGACGGGAAAATTAAGGGAGTGGTTAGTTTTACAACGATGACCGATTATCTTGCTCAATCTGCAAGAAATACCCTGAACAGAAGAAATGTAATTTCGTGGTGGGGACTAAAAACCTCAAAACGATGTGATGTTCGTGAAGACAGAGTCGCCAGATATAGCCAAATTTCATCCCCAGAGAGTGGTAGAGCTGTGAACTACGATTTACTTTAATATATGTATCAAGGCATGACCACTGCTTCCCTCATGAAATGGTTTAATTTTCTGTTACTATCCACTTCTTGGATAGTAACAGAAAATTAAACCATTTCATGAGGGAAGCAGTGGTCATGCCTTGATACATATATTAAAGTAAATCGTAGTTCACAGTAACATAGTTCAAAATTAGGATTAAGTAATTCATCAGTTTAGTAGTTGAAGATAATGATGCATATATTCTTACAGGAACTCGGCATTGGAAATTGGGTGGAGTTTCGCTAATATTAATTCTGTGAACAAATTACAATAAATACATTACCCTGGTTAAGCTTCATATTTAAATTGAGCAGTTTGGATATCAAATTATGGAGCTAAGTTGTTCTTAACTTTTTGAATGGTCATTAATTATGCAAGCACGTGCACGTGCTTGCATAATTAAATTGTAGTAGTAGTCCTTAGTTATGTGGAGGACTTTTAGTACAGGGAGAGGGTAGAAGGAGGTGCCAGAGCGCTTGATCTTGATGTTATGGAATGGCACCTCGGCCTTTGAGCCATTTAAGTTTATGTACAAGTTATGATTCTATGCATCTCTGCAATAAACATCCCCGGTATTGCATATCTTCGTGTTCGTGTATTAATTGTGTCGATCTAAATTGTATTATAAAAAGGGTATTGCACTACACAATGATTTAATATGACCAAGTAGAAATTGAACAGGTACTGCCAAATAAGTTTCAATTGTTTAATTATTCAAGCATAACAAGATGGCTCTATAACGTTTTATGGACCATATTAGTTAAAAAACTTAATTTTAATGCGCGCTTCACGCGTATTAGTTTCAATGTTAATTAATCAAGCCTAACAAAATGGTTTCAGGAACGTTTTCTGAACCATTTATAAAAAAATGGCGATTTTTGGGACCATTTTAGTTTAAAAAAACGGATTTTATTTTTTTTGCGCGCGCTTCAGACATTAGTTTCAATGTTTAATTATTCAAGCATAACAAAATGGCTTCAGAAAAGTTTTCTGCACCATTTTAGTTTAAAAAACTTGGACATTTTTGCGCAATTCGCGCGTATATTAGTTTCAATGTTTAATTATTCAAGCATAACAAGATGGCTTCAGGAACGTTTTCTGGACCATTTTAGTGCGCATAATTATGGTCAATATTGCATTATTCAAGCATAACAACATGGCTTTAGGAACGTTTTCTGGACCATTTTAGTTAAAAAGTGGAAATGTTTGCGCGATTCGCACGTATTAGTTTCAATGTTAATTATTCAAGCATAACAAGTTGGTTTCAGGAACGTTTTCTGGACTATTTAAGTTAAAACACTGGTTATTTTTGAGCGATTTGCGCGTAATCATGTTCAATATTTAATTATTCAAGCATAACAAGATGGCTTCAGTTAGTAACAATTCCCCATTCAATTATACAGGGTTTTCAGTCAAACTTTGGGATGGAATTACTCATTAACGTGCAACCTGCGAACGTGGGATAAGGTGAATTTGTGTTCTGCCCAGAGCTCAGGTGAACAAGAGTGAAAGATACAGAGCATCATCCCATATATAGAAATGTATAGAAGCGGGCACATTTCTTCTGCATAATTTTTTTCTTCTTTTGCGAATTAAATGATAATTAAAATAAAACCCTGGACTTCTCACTTTAATAACCAACATCAAAACATTTTATAATGCGCATGGCATGCCTAGCACGTCTGCGATTATTATGGGATATTTATTGCACAATATTTTGCTTCGTTATTTCGCTGGTGCTTAGTTATGAATAGAGAAAAGTTATGAAACGTGGTGGAAAGTCGCGATTACTATGGGATGGTTGGATATTTTTGGATGCTGCTATATTATCCGAAGCTGTCGATGTTAGCTGAGATGCAAATGTGTTAAATAAACCTTGATTCTGCTGCGTAACGTATGTTTGACCGATCGTGAAACATCTGAAAATTATAATCACAAAGTGTTTTTGTTAAAATAAACTGCTCACAATAAGTTATGAAACTTTTTTTTAATCAAGTATATCTTTATTATTTATTACCCTCTTGTATCATGTTGCCTATCAATGAAAGGCTGAAGTGTTCTTCGTTAAAATGATACCAAATGTGCAATGATGACATGTTGCTGGACTTGGCCACATTAATGAGAATGAGACAAAGTCACAAATCAAATGTGCCAAAATTAGCAATTTTGTGTTACTTAGTGAACAAACAAATTGACACTGTAATGAAAACAAGCAAGACAACTTACTTTATTGAGACAAGAACTGAGTTCAGTAACGAGTGGATGATCCGAAGGCGTTGATGACAGCCTGGCACTTCATGACCTTCCACCTGTTAACCCAGTCTTGCAAATACCCCAACAATGTTTTTTTCTAAAGAGATGAGGGTTGGGGTGTATGTGTTGTGCTCACTGGTGCAAATCTTTGTGTAAACCATTCATGGTTCTCAAGCATGACCGGTTTGATTATTGATCATTACCTATTGACTATTTAGCACAGATAACGGTAATTTTGGCACATTTGATTTGTGACTTTGCCTCATTCTCATTCATGTGGCCAAGTTCAGCAACATGTAATCATTGCAAATGTGGTATATTTTAAAGAGAAACACTTGAGCTTTCCATTGATATATAACATAAACAAAGCGGGTAATAAATAATAAATAATATACTTGATTAAAAAAAGTTTCCTAACTTTTTTGTGAGCAGTTTACATCATACACTGTCTAAATCTTCTTTTTCATATTACCTTTGTCGTCTGTTAATTTCATTTTAGGATGTTGACCAGTTTTTTTGTAAATACAGGGTGAGTCAAAAAGACTGCAATAGTGGAAAGAAGTCATTTTGTTTTCAAAACCACAATGAATTTTAAAAACCTTTTTAAACGTTGCAAGAATGATGTATTTAATCCTAACTTTGTGTGAAAAAATGAAGTCAATATCATTTTCCGTTTGCCTTTGGTGAACCTTTTGACCAGTGCACCAATTTCACATGTTTGTCCACGAGATACCCAAAATATGCATCAGATCGCAAAATGTGCCTGTCATTAAAATTTGGAAACTTGAGTTCATTTGTGATGTTATTGGAATTGGATGCATCCTTTCTTGTTTACATGTGAGTTAGCATAATCAATTATAATCATACCCATGCTATGAAAGCGTATAATGTTCTAAATTTTAATAAAAAAACTGACATTTTCCATTTTTTTGTTGGCGGGATATTCAAATATGAAAATGCAATGTGTGCCATTTCAAATGAAAATCACTGTGCTCGTGGACAAACAGGTAAATTTGGTTGTGCAGCAAAGAGGGTCATCAAAGACAAACGAAAAATGCGATAGACTTCATTTTTTCACACAAAGTTAGGATTAAATACATCATTCTTGCAACGTTTAAAAAAAAATTAAATTCATTTTGGTTTTGAAAACAAAATGGCTTCTTTCCACTAGTGCAGTCTTTTTGACTCACCCTGTACCTTGTTTATAATGCATTGTTAACTAAATAATCATACTTTTAAGATTGTCCACTCATTTTTATAAATTTGGGGTCAAATTATGAGGAAAATACAATCACTTTCTTATTGAGATCAAACATGAATCACATGCAGCTTTAAAGGTTATAAATTCATGATACAGGGTGTGTCAAAAAAAGTGTCCCATGTGAAACATAAACAAACTTGGCCATGAAAAATATAAAAATTGTTCGAGAAAGACTAATAATCATGTTCAGCAATCTTGAATGTGCCATAGGAATGTTTTTTTATCCATTTTGGAGCTTCCATTATCAAAGTATGGCAAATCTACTCGGGCATGTTCAAATTCAGCTTTGGCCACTTTTCATGTGAAGAGAGCTCTTTTATTAGAATCATCATAGTGTATCATTGAACATAATCAATCAAATCAATAATAATCTACCTTTTTAATGTTGATAGTTAGTTGAATTGAACAGAAAAGCATATCTTCATCCATATTATCCATTTTATTTGAATTTTAGACCGTATTTTAAACAGTATATTGACGTATCCTATAATCATCATCGGAATCACAAATGCAATTTTTTTTTTCAGTTGAAAGTCTTTTTTTTTTTGTTCAAAAGTGGCCAAAGTGGGATTTGCACCTTTGTTACTGAATTGATCATATCTCGGTAATTAGGTAGTGAAATACAATGGGATAAAGTGTATTTGATAGAAGAATAATAATAGGGCTGACCAACAGTTTAGTTCTATTTAAACAAAAAGACATGGGGTGTATTTTTAATTAATTTTCAAACTCATAGGACACTTTTTGACACACCCTGTACTTTCTTTATCTTTTCCTCATCTTCTATTTGTTGTGTTGTCATAATGAATAGGTCTAACCCACTACTGGTTCTTTTATGATGTGATAGATCACAATTATAAGGTACCACCTACCTTGACATCGGTGTATAACCACAAATACCAGTACAATTATGACTATAAACAAGACCACCGAAGCAACGACACTACCGCCTACAATTGCTTCTAAATCGCTCGTTTTTGACGGGGCCGTGGGTGAATCGCTCGTTTTTGACGGGGCCGTGGGTGAGTCTGAAGAAAAAATAATCAAATGTTTGTGTGATAACGGTTAGGGTGAGGAATATGGCCAGGTTCAAAATAAGCTGATGCCCGTTCTCTCACCGGATCCCTCCATACCCACCACCCTGTCAAGAGCGCGTTTTCTCACCCTCTCCCTGGATCATACACCGCGACCGATAATAATATTATGGAACCGCCGTATTTATTCAATGGGCGGCCTAAAGGGTCAAAATGGTATAAAAGTATGAGAAAGGTGTCGATATGAAAGAAAGGTGTATAGAAATCTTTTATCTTCATACTTAAATACCATTTTGACCCCTTTGGCCGCCCATATTATTATCTTAATTACATCACGTACCACTTTGCATCTAATTTTCCTCCCCTCCCCTCAGGCAGTTGAGCGTATCGTTTTTCATCCTTGCTCAGGCCTCTAGTGCGATGAAATATTTGACTAAAGTTGGTCAAAATGATGTCTTATAGGACTAGTTTGTTCGCTGAATCGATTAAAGGTATATTATGCGATCTTTTCCAGGGGATAAATCATCAATATATTCTGAGTTAGAAGGTGATATGATTCCTATTTTCTTCAAAATCATGGTTTAGAGTGAATTTAGAATGAAAATTAACTGCCCTGCTAACAGGACAATATATTTCTCCTCTTTAAACCATTATTTCGGGAATAAGGTGTAGCTAACGTTACCTTCGACTTTAAGATTCACTGACAGAGATGTATCACTTCCATTTACAAGTTGACAATAATATAAACCTTCATCCTCAACTGCAACATTATTGATGACAAGATTGAATTCTTCCGGATTGCCAGATTCGACAGCGAAGTTGTCATACTTGGAAAGCCTAGTTATGATGTCACTGCCACGAGAAATCAGAACGGCGTTATCACCAGGTATAGCATCGTACCACGACACTTCCGAGATTATTCCTTGTCTAGTCTTACTGCAATTCAACGTATGTGAAGCACCCCTCAACACAGCCTGAGTAGCTGGAAATGGGCCGAATAAGTCTGAAATATATATCACGACAAGTGTATTGTAGTATGACAAAACAATTCTTGCCTTATAGGCCACGAAAAAAAACCTGTTCTTCGGGCCCGACTGACACAGTTTTTTGGACGCAGTTTTTTTGGGACACGCTCTAGGATGTTCTAGGTAAGGAGCAAATGGAGTGTGAGAAGAGCATGATTTAAAGGAGCATTGAGAGATCTGCGAGATTTCGAAAAAATGAAATTAAATAAAGGGGTCAAAAAATGTAAGTCCTCCCCTAAAATTTGATCACGTTTGTTTACATAACTCTACACACAATTGAACGTTTTCAGAGATTGAAACTGCTTATCCCTTATGAAAAGGAAAAACATCTGGCTACCCATAGACGTTTCTCCATTTCAATATCATTATCACTTTTCCGACAAAAATCACATTCACAAAAATGATGTTATAAAAAAAGTGGCACTTTTCAAGATTTTGTACAAGTACAATTAGGCGTTTTGAGAGATTGAAACATTTACGAAAAGGGCAAACCCTTGGCTACTAACACAAAGTTTTCCCTTTTTCAATATCATGTTTACTTTTCCCAAAACAGTTTCCTCAAAATGATGTTTTCCGAAAACTGCCACTTTTCAACGATGCAGGGAAGTTATTGACGTGAATGGTAAACATTATTGGCTAGTCATGCATGAAATAAAATAATTGTATTCATAATTTTAATTAAGGACCAGCTAAAGAAAGAAAAGACTTTCTTTTAATTGAAAATAAAGACTATTGAATTTTTTTTTTTTTTCAGTACTGGAGAAATGTTTGTAACTTTCTTGCATACGATTTTGAAAAGTGCCACTTTTTCTGAAAACACCATTTTGAAACAAAATGTGATTGTTTCGGAAGAAGTGAACATTGAAAATAAAACTACTTTTATGTGTAGCCAAGCGTTTCCCCTTTTCATAAAATTTTCAAATTTTCAAAACGTACATTTGTGTGTGGAGTAATGCAAACAAACGTGATCGAATTTTAGGTGGGGACTTACTTTTTTTGACCCCTTTATCTTTACCTTGTTTAAAAATATGTAGAAACCTTTCATTTTCTCGGCATTTCTGATGACCTCTTAATGCTCTTCAACATTTTGTACCTTGATTAAAGATCTGATCATCACAAATTGAATCAGGGAGGTCACGATTTTGCTTCAGATAACAAGTCACATGTAGCTATTCATGGTAAACATATATGGCACTTTATATGGATTTTGTAAATAGGATGTGATCTAAATTGAAATTAAATCGAGTAAAATTGTACATGACATTTTAACAATTAAGCTCTATGATAGCTACTGGTAGTTAATACATACTGTGAGCATTAAATATATAGTTATTTTAGGAACCCCTAACGATGATGCTCTAAATCGTATGATATTACTATCGCTAACTTAATATTTATAGAGCCAAAATACAAAACACACGAGCAAATGTATTTGTTTTTAAGTCTGAATTACTTTTCCTTTAACAATACACTTAAACAATATTAAAAGAAATAGGGTAGGCCTATTTGGAAATCTCTATTTTCTTAATTTCAAAGCCATCGTTTTTCAATGTAAGACTATAAAGTTTGGTATTGTCAGTCAGTATGCAGCCACGCGAAAAGCCGTTCCTTTTCTAACCCAGCAAAGCGACCCGGAAGAACTCACCCGTAGCGATATGGCTTCGCAGTCATAGTTGACCTCGTAATAGCACGATGTAAATGAGCTCTTTTCATGATTATAATCACACATTTCAAACACATTTGCCATGAAATTGTATAATAAAAAGGCATATTATGAAAATAATATTATCTAATATTATCTGTGAACTTCATGACATGTTGTATTTTTGGTGCAAATTATTGCAATCACACAAACCCGAATTCAAGAAAAACTTGACGAAACTTAAGCCAAATCCACGGTAAAAAAGTCACTTCTGAAGAATCAGGCATCAATTTTATCCATCGTATCATAATATTCATAGTCTTTTGTAACTAGAAACATGCTTACAATTTTATAAAATTATTTAGTCCGGTCAAGTGAATGCTTATAATATAGCTCCTCGAATCTTGTCTCGATCTAAATTCATTTCGTAGCGTCGATGGGTTGTTGATCAACTGTTTAAATCGCACGTTTATATTCAGATTCGCTTGATAGCTCAGATGATAAAGGGATCGCTTTGGGAGCGGGAGGTCCGGGGTTCGAAATCGATCCTTCTGTTCTGCACAATGTCATATGATATTTTTTTTACGGAAAGGCTATTCTGGTCAAAATGAATAAACATTTCACAATTTCATCACACAAAATGCATGAATTCGGACGTTTTCAAAAATTTCAGTAATGAATTCAAACGCAGGCATGAAAATGAAGCGCGGACGTGTTACAGGAAACTAAAAATCAAGTTGGCGAGGCCTAACGGGGGATCGTAAGTTTCGTTTTCTGACCGAAAATCGGTGAAAATCAAACTCGGTTTTTCTTATCAAAAAAGAAGTCGGGCATCAATGTTTTTGATATGAAATTAAAGCTTAAGATTACGTTAGTACGGAAATTGCTCTTAAAAATATCGTACGAATTTTAGTCCGGTCAAGTGAATAGTTACAAGAAGCAAAGTCACGAAAGTTGTTAAATTCTAAAATTAGCGATAAAATCACTGTTTGTGGACCAAATATGTCAGATTTGGCATCATATTATAGAGAAAATTACGAACAATACACCTACTTCGCCATCATGGCTGCCAGCTAACCCTACCTCAATTAATTCAGGGAAAACAAACTTCTCGTAAGGTTTTAGCGCAAGGTTGACATCCTGATATCGATCTTTGCGTGGGTTAGAAATCGGCAAGGTCACTCATTGAAAGCGATACCTGCGTGCTGACTGTTGTTCTACTTGTTGATTGCTGTTTTTGTTTGTATATCTGTTTCATGAATTTCATATAATCTGTAACTCTAATATTATGTAATTATGAATATGTAGCTTATATGCTTTGTTGAAATGTGAGGAATCAATAAAGCTCTTGCTTGGAGGGGGAAATAGGTTTATGTGAAAAACTTTTTAAAACATTGAGGGTTCCCTCCCCGGAGCATCTCTCAGTGCCTCTTTATCAATAGCGTTGTCAGGGAATGTATTATACGACTAACTTTTTATCTCTCATCAATTGTTAAGTAGACCAAGCACCTTCCAGGTATGGATCACCTTTACACGTTGAGTAGAACGTTTACTCAACGTTGAGTAACTATGCAACACTTCAACAGTTGAGTAAACAATGCCCAATTATGTTCAACGGTTGAGTAAAAATGCCCAATATGTTCAATAGTTGAGTAACAATGCCCAACATATTTCTCAACTGTTGAATATATTGGGCATTGATTACTCAACTGTTGAACTGTTGCATAGTTACTCAACGTTGGGTAAACGTTTTACTCAACATGTTAGCAGTGTACGTAGTGACGCCTACGGTATATAGGGCTCGGGTGGTGCCCTGTGTGTGTTACGCCATTTAGGGGTATATCAAAATGATTCTGTGCTTTACGCCATTAAAGGTCTATCTTAAATGTGCGCCGGGCGAGTTTGGTAGCAATTTGTTTGGACAGTAACCCCCCCCCCCCCCCCCCCCTCGATTAGAGTATAGAGTATAACTCACCCCGACTCACACATCCCATGGGTTCATCTGATCTATCGCTACAATCAGGACCAGTGTTACAAACATAACTATCCGGTATACATTTAACATTTCCGTCATTACACAAAAAGCCCCGATCGGCGGTACAATCTGCAAACAATGAAAAAATGTTTTAAGGCCGCACAGCAAAGCTAGTACCTACGGCTCATACGTATAAGTGACTTGTACGTAAGACTTATACGATAGCACGTATATTACAATTGAACTAAGACCAATGCAACTATTTCTATTTTATTACGGAAATATTTGCATTGTTTTCGGGTCAAAGTTCATTGTGCTGCAAATGTTACTTTGTGGCGTGGGGATAATTAACAACAGTAATTTTTCACATGTAGCATTTAAACGAAAAATCTCCAAGGTTTAAATTTTTACAGAACATTTGGTATTTCTTCTAATAGAAAAGTCTCACTTTATTAGTGAAGGCAGGCCCGTAACTAGGAGGCGGGCGGGGTGAACGCTCCCTCCCCCCCCCCCCCCCCCCCCCATCTGAAAAAGTCCTTTATTGTGTACCAATGTTGTACCAATATACCTCTTTTGTGTACAAATGTACCTTTTTGCAATGTACCTTTTTTGCAATGTACCTTTTTGTGTACGGTGTACAAATGTACCTTTTTTGTGAAAACGCCCCCCCCCCCCCCGCTCTCAAATTTTAGGTGCCCCTTAGGTGCCCCTTACGATTTTTTGGGTACCTTTTTCCAGAAAAAACGCCCCCCGCCCCCCCCCCCCCCCCCCCCCCCCCCCCCTAACAAATTCCTGCTTACGAGCCTGAGAGTGACGGCCTATAAAACAAACTAAATCTTACATTCTATTCGAAGTGTGGCCTCAGCACTCACTGGTTGTCCAGCAGACCTGCATCTTATCAAAGCTCCATCATATTCAGGATTCATGGTAGTATCGTTATAATGCCAAAAAAGGGTACTAACTGTATCATATGTACCATCACTATAGTTCATGATATGATTCTCAGGTTGGGTCTGTATTTTCTCTTCAATAGCGCCCTCTTTCTCGAAATACCACGATATATCAACGCGAGGTCTGGCCCTCGATGCTGTGCAAGTTACGTTCCCCACACTATATAATGATGGTTGGTCCTCGTATACAAATCTTTCGTTCACGGTGACTGGGTTGGTCGTATTAACAGGCCTTCCATCTTGAGTCATTGTCATGCCACTTGATTCCACTAATAATGATGCGCAAAGAAGACGAATAAAGTGTTGATGGTTATATTATGACCGGTGGTGGGTATAGAAAAGATTACATAGCGTAACGCAATAATTAGCCGTTATTTTCGAAAATAACTCGGCATCGATGATTTAAATAATAAAATAATAGTTAAGTGAAGATTGAGGTTTTTATTACAATAGTGTCATGCCATATCGGAATCGATTGAGGGGGCTGTGGACTCTCAGGTACAGCCTCCGTAAAACTGCCGTAACTTCTTCATTATTCATTTAATCTTTATAAAAGTATACAGTTTTTTGCAAGAAAGGGTTCAATGAATCCAACCATGATCATGAAATTAACCATTTTGGAGAAAATTATAATAAAAAAACACGTTTATTGACAGGTTCTGCAAAGATAACTCAAAATATATTTTGTCAAATTTTGTCATACTAGTTTCATTATATTCCTAATAAAAAAAGGAATGGTTTTTTTTTAATATCTTATTTATTTTTTGAATTATAGACCAAAAAGTGCCAAAAAATGTGAAGTAGGAAATTTGTTTTCCGTTGCAACCTGTATTACTAGCAATTAAACATGGAAAAACGTTATTATCAATTTTGATGCAAACAAGTTTAATTTTGATATAAATTGTAAACCGCAAATCCATCCACTGGTAACTCTAAACCATCTTTTTCCATTTTGGACAATTTATGTGCCATGAAAACTCCCATGTTTGCCTATTTTTGCATTTCTCCTCCATGGCTGCATGCAAGGGGGTTTACTTCCTGCATCCACGCATCTACTGTCACACTTCACTGACATGCCCTGTGATAGGTGTATGGTCAATGAGGCACTACTGCCTGAGGACCAATGAAGTTGCTTATTTTAATACGGTATTAAACAAACCTCGTTGTGAACTAAGACTTGGATTCTGAAACTAAAGGATAGGATTTGACGTGATTACAAAATGTCTGTATTCTTTTCTTTTTTTTGTGTCTACATAGTTTCGAGAATAAGGTGTAGCTAGCCTTACCTTTAACTGTAAGAGTCACTACCAGAGATGTATCACCTCCATTTACAAGTTGACAATAATAGAAACCTTCATCCTCGACTGCGACATTATTGATGACAAGATTGAATTCATCCGGATTGCCAGATTCGACTGCGAAGTTGTCATACTTGGGAAGCCCAGTTACGATGTCACTGCCACGAGAAATCAGAACGGCGTTTTCACCAGGATTAGCATCGTACCACGATACTTCCGAGTTTACTCCTAGTCTAGTCTTGCGGCATGTCAACGTGTGTAAAGCACTTCTCAACACAGCCTGAATAGCTGGAAATGGGCCGATTAAGTCTGAAATATATATCACGACAAGTGTATTGAAGTCTCAAGTCAAAATACAAAATAATAATTACCTTATGCTACGAAAAAAAATCAGTTCTAAGGGCTCGGCCCAGTTTTTTGGGCCCAGTTTTTTTGGAATACGCTGTAGGATGTTCTTGGTAAGGAGCAAATGGAGTGTGAGAAGAGCATAGCGTGATTTAAAGGGGCCTGGAGAGATCCGAGAGATTTCTGAAATGAAATGAAATAACTTAACCTTGTTTAGATATATGTAAAAACCTTCTCATGTAATGATTTCTTCAAAAAATCAGTAAAAATAAAAAATAACAGACATTTTCTCAGCATTTCTGATGTCCTCTTAATACTTTTAACTTTTCTGTATCTTGATTAAAGATCAGAAGCCATATGTGGCAATATATATGAATTTTGTTAATTTGATGTGATCTACATTGAAATAACACAGACGTATTAGGGTTCGGGTAACATTGAGGGCTCCCTCCTTGAAGGATCTCTCAGTGCCTCTTTATCAATAGCGTTGTCAGGGAATGTATTATACGACGAACTTTTTATCTCTCATCAATTGTTAAGTAGACCAAGCACCTTCCAGGTATGTACATGGATCACCTTTACACGTTGAGCAGAACGTTTACTCAACGTTGAGTAACTATGCAACAATTCAACAGTTGAGTAAACAATGCCCAATATATTCAACGGTTGAGTAAAAATGCCCAAT
This sequence comes from Ophiura sarsii, assembly GCA_035610835.1. Taxonomy (NCBI): domain Eukaryota; kingdom Metazoa; phylum Echinodermata; class Ophiuroidea; order Amphilepidida; family Ophiuridae; genus Ophiura; species Ophiura sarsii. Next base: position 17,315 of record JAYJML010000547.1, read on the forward strand.
ATGTTCAATAGTTGAGTAAAAATGCCCAACATATTTCTCAACTGTTGAATATATTGGGCATTGATTACTCAACTGGTGAACTGTTGCATAGTTACTCAACGTTGGGTAAACGTTTTACTCAACATTTTAGCAGTGTACGTAGTGACGTCTACGGTATATAGGGCTCGGGTAGTGCCCTGTGTGTGTTTCGCCATTTAGGGGTATATCAAAATGATTCTACGCCATTAAGGGTCTATCTTAAATGTGCGCCGTGCGAGCTTGGTAGCAATTTGTTTGGAGAGTAACCCCCCCCCCCCCCCCCCCCCCCCCTCGATTAGAGTATAACTCACCCCGACTCACACATCCCATGGGCTCATCTGATCCATCGCTACAATCAGGACCAGTGTCACATACATAACTATCCGGTATACATTTAACATTTCCGTCATTACACAAAAAGCCCCGATCGGCGGTACAATCTGTAAACAATGAAGAAAAAAATGATAAGGCCGCACAGTAAAACTTGTACCTACGGCTCATACGTATAAGTGACTTGTACGTAAAACTGATTTATACGATAGCACGTATAACAATTGAACTAAGACCAAGTTCATTGTGCTGCAAATATTACTTTGTGGCGTGGGGATAATTAACAATGGGATGTAGCATTTAAACGTAAAATCTCCACGGTTTAAATTTTGACTGAACATTTGGTTTCTTCTAGTAGAAAAGTCTCACTTTATTAGTAAAGGCAGGCCCGTAACTAGGGGGGCGTGCGGAGGACGGACGCTCCCCCCCCCCCCCCCCCCCCCCCCCCCCCCCATATGAAAGAAGTGAAGTCCTTCATTGTATACCAATGCACCTCTTTTGTGTACAAATATACATTCATTGTGAACCCCCCGCTCTCAAATTTTAGGAGCTGACTGGAAAAAAATATGGCGTAACCTTTTACGAATGTTGGGGTACCAATGTTCATTTTTCAGAAAAAACGCCCCCCCCCCCCCCCCCCCCCCCTAACAAATTCCTGCTTACGGGCCTGAGTGAAGGCCTATAGAACAAACTAAATCTTACATTCTATTCGAATTGTGGCCTCAGCACTCACTGGTAGTGCAACTAGTTGTCCAGCAGACCTGCATCTTATCAAAGCTCCATCATATTCAGGATTCATGGTAGTATCGTTATATTGCCAAAAAAGGGCACTAACTGTATCATATGTACCATCACTATAGTTCATGATATGATTCTCAGGTTGGGTCTGTATTCTCTCTTCAATAGCGCCCTCTTTCTCGAAATACCACGATATATCAACGCGAGGTCTGGCCCTCGATGCTGTGCAAGTTACGTTCCCGACACTATATAATGATGGTTGGTCCTCATGTACAAATCTTTCGTTCACGGTGACTGGGTTGATCGTATTAACAGGCCTTGCATCTTGAGTCATTGTCATGCCACTTGATTCCACTAATATGATACGCAAAGACGACGAATAAAGTGTTGATGGTTATATTATGATGGGTGGTGGGTATAGAAAAGATTACATAGCGTAACGCAATAACTAGCCTTTATTTTCGAAAATAATTCGCCATCGATGATTTAAATAATAAAATAATAGTTAAAGGGGCGTGTACATCTCAAGTGTTTGTCCTGGACAAAAATCACATGACTCCCTACGTATCTGAGTCTCCGTGTTTCCATGTAATAATACCCATGGTGCAATAGATTTGCCGCGCCGAATTCCAATCGAAAAAACGTAATGGCCAACATTTTATGTACGAACGAAATACTAAGGTGTCTAGAATCGTTTCGAAAAGTAGTGTTATGCATTATAATGAAATCAGAATTACAATCTCCTTCAGCATATAATCAATTTTTGGGCGATAATCCTATGTTAAAAACGCACAACAATCGAAATATAAAGCATTTTAGCCCGCATTTTTGCCCCGATTCATGTGATATTCGTATTTTGAACTTTATGTATTTTATTTTCTAAATATCTATGTGTAGTCTTCATTAGCTCAGTCGGCAAAGCGCCGGCTTCATAATCATGAGGTCAGTGGTTCGAATCCTAGGATTGTTATACTTTTTTCTGTTTGTTATTTACACTTTATTTTTAGAAATTGACAGGATTGCATATCGTTCGCAATATTTATTGAATGTTGAATGATATTTTTTTCTTCTTTTGCAATTTCACTGCGATAAAGAATACCCTATAAATATATTGTGTTGACTATTCCGTTCAATTGAACTATGGAGACCCTAGCTAGTCTCAATGAACATGATTTGCAAAGGCCAATTGTTATGTAAATAAGAAGCCAATCGGCTAATATGTCCTTGAATCGATTTTCTTATTTCCTATACGACCGATATTTGTATTTGCTGATTTGCTCCAAACTTTAAAAAAAAGAGAGTGGTACCTTCAAAAATACGTTACGCGGTTCACGGCTTTCACGGCCTGGTGTGAGTGACTGTATTTTGGCGTGGATTTGATACCGTGCTCAGTGGCGAACCCAGGGGTCCAGGGGCCGGTGCCCCCCTGAAATATCCCCGTCGGTAAACTTGAGCTTCCGTCGGTACAGTCAGATGCCAACGTTGAGTGAGTCTATTGTATACGAAGAGAATTTATTTTTCCCTTGAAAAGCGGATGTCGATATCGTGCAATTCAATTTATGCCAAAATGTCAGCCTTATACAATGACAACATTAAGGCATTTAAATGTGGTTCAACGTCATGTGACTAGGGGGATATTTCCCGTGGCGCTGACCCCTGTCTCATTAAAAGCTTTAAATTAATAACCTTCCACGATCATCAATGTATTGCTCTTTATATTGAATCCAAACCTAGCTTGCAGCGACACCGTTTTCACATTTAAAATACAATTTAGAAACTGGGTTCAATTTGGCTACATTTCGTCGAATACTCAATAGTTCACCACTAGTTCATTATTATAGAGAACACATAGACACGTCAGTAAGTAGTTATGGCCGAGCGGTTACGAATATGGACTAGTAATCTAATAGATTCTCCTCTCCTCGGTTCGAATCCTGCTGAATACCTTTTTTTAGAAAAAACGATTTAGTCTCTGTGTGTTTGGAAAATGGCGTATATTTTTACCATAGGTGAATAAAAGTCGTGGCCCTGACCCCTGTCTAAAAATGTATTACAAATAAATATATTTTTGATCAAGTTTAATACGTTAGGAACATTTCTTGTGCATAAAGTTTTTGCTATGACGTCTAAAAATCATCAAAAATACGATGTTTACGATCGCATTGAAAATGCATCTTTATCGACTCAAAGATAGTAACAAAAATCGTGTTTTTTATTAAATCGGAAATGACATCTTACATAAATAGGACTTCCCCTTCAAAATGAGCCTAAGATGATCAAAAATTGATGGAGGCAATCCTTCACAATCGCGAGTTGTAAATGATCCGATTTTTATTTGGTTTTTTTTTGAAATCTCACTTCATTGGCGGCCGGGGCGAACATAGACGGTATTTTCATGCCTTGACTTCTGACTGGGTAGATTTGCGATTTCTACCAGGCGATTTTTTCAGCTATTGTTGACAATGCCATCGCTACCCTCACTTTTCAATATTTCAGCTACTGACGAGAAGAAGAAAATTGGGTCATTTTTGCGATTTTTTTGTCGGTACATCATGACTTTCGTAACTATACCCCCCCCCCCCCCCCCTACCCCCAGTTTCCAAAAGCTGGGTACGCTACTGACTGAGTGCTGAACTCATCATGTTCATTGCTGCTGCGAGCATCTTACTATAAATCTGTGTGGGGGTGTGTGTGTTTGTTATCCTTATGTCTCCGTTAGTTTTGATCAAAGTGGCGCATAATTTGCATGCAATATCGAGGAAATAACGGTGTGTTAAAGTTTATTCCAGTGAAATTGGTTAACAATTTGCTCCAAAACAGCAAATCACCTCTCAGATTTGGCTCATAAATGCCACTAGAATTGAACAACATTGTGCGTTGCGCGTACTGCCGCGTAATCATACCGTGGTATCGCGTTGCGTGTCGCGTTTGCGCAAATGCTAACTGCTAGCTTCACTGTCTATAATCTAGACTTTATCCTCCAGTCGTACAATACGCTCCACTGCGTTTGCTGTTGTGACGACTGGAAATGTTCCAGCCCAAATGACGGAGCGCTTTTTAACGACCGCGCGAGCTGCGGCTTGCACAAACACGCGAATTGGTAGGGCACTTACGCACACGCGGGCGCGGCGCGAACATTCGGAGCCCCACCCGCGTCATGTCGGCAGATTTGCGTGGTAATTCACACGCATTCATGTGCGTAAATAACATCGGAATTGTGATGTTATTTTGCTCCTTCTATTTTCACGCTTTGTGACCAGTCCCCAAGTGGAGGACCGCGCTATGCATTCTGGGTATATTAGTTCAGCGGGTGCGGGACGACACTTCGGGGACTGGTGGAACTTGTCTAGTCTATAATCACTGTCATAATGGTATAATGATATATTACTAAATTCAAGCTATTTCACACGAGCATGTTTCGTCGTTGTTCGCGGAGCTGCGTCCAGATGCCTGAAATGTGCTAACTAACGTGCGTGACGATATCACGATTGACGCGCGGTCATTTTTTGAATGTTCCCGGTACGCACCTCTGGGTTTACGCACATACGAATGCACACAAGTTCGCACGCATAGAATGGAGTTGACCATAGCATTATGACACTGACTATACGCTACTTGTACGCAATCCTATTTCAAAATAAAAGCGAGGCTCTCCCCTAGTATCAGCGGGCCCAACCGATATTTTAAACCAGCTAATATGCATAAAAATAATATAATTTATTAATATGCACCGAAAGCATTGTCAGCTATAACTTGAATTTCATTTAATTCAAATTGGTCATTTCAAACGGGAGATATGTGCACTTTTCTAAGGTACCTCTATGAATGCAAAAGTTTAACTCACGCATTTTGAAATGTCAATCAATGGCGTGTTGGTATTCACAATGCCTACAATGGACAATGGGGTATATTTGGAACACTTTCATGTATAAATTCAAGTATAAAGAAGTAGCTAGTGTACCCATATATGCAATGAAGACATTGGTTAATTTTTAACAAAAGTATTTGTCGTGATTTTCTAAAAACGGGACCTGAATATTTTGACTCACCCTGTATACAAACCAACATCAGATTTGTATTTAGAGAATAAAATATAGTTCTAATACTATATACGATGGTCTTATAATGTAAAGGCTGTACCATGGAGTCGTATATAGCAAAACAGCTAAGAACTATGTTTGATTCTCATTCATATTTAGATTATTGGTTATTTTGGTCTTTAATCAGTTTGTTAGATTTATTTTAACAACAAAAATAATAATCAAACAACATATTGCCTATTTGCCTATTTGGGCTGAATATATACCAATATATAACCGCCCGCCATCTCGGTCTTTTATCATTATTTTCCGATTTTTCATTATTTTCCGATTTTTCATTTTTTTCCTCCTTTTTTAATTTTTTAGAGGGGCTGGGGGCGGGGGCACAAATGGTTTTTTTCTGTCAGGGGGGGGGGGGGAATTTGCCCCCCCCCCCCCCCCCCTGAGCTACGCCACTGGCGTCATCGCGGTAGCGTCCCCTACACAAAGTCGCCGCCGTATGCGTTGTGGGTATAACGCAGCGATGACAGGTGCGGGTGTGCTAAATAACGCGATTAATTTGAAGCAGGATGTTGGAAAACAGCTGGATTCGCCGATTTTATAAAGGGGGAAATTTGTTGTTGGTTTGTTTAAAATAAATCTAACAATCTGCGTTATTTTATGATAAAAGATCAAAATAACTAATAACTAATAAACTAAATATTAGAATGAGAATAAAACATAGTTCTTAGCTGTTTTGCTATAGACGATGGTCTTATAATGTATAGGCTGTACCATATTTGTGTCGTCGTGTATTGACGCCTGCGGCGACCATACACGACTCCAAATATGGTACAGCCTATACACTATAAGACCATCGTCTATAGCAAAACAGCTAAGAACTATGTTTTATTCTCTAAACGTACAACAACTTTCCCCCTTTATAAAATCGGCGAATCCATCGAGCTGTTTATCAACTTCTTGCTTCGAATTAATTGCGTTCTTTAGCACACGTGCATATGGCAACGCTGGGTTACACGCACAACGCATACGCCGGCGACTTTGTGTAGGGGGCGCTAACGCAATGATCATGCGCACTGAATGTATCATTATTCAAACGAATCAAGCCCCGCCCTAAATGTCTCATAATATAAACTGCTCACAAAAAGTATCGAAACACTTAGAAATGATCCAATATATAGCGGCTCGAAAGGGTATGCATTAATCGAAGCAAATAACCAAGTGTATAATATTGTTCTGCGTATTTTGACACCTCGATCGATGAGATACGATGTTGCGGAGCGGAGTTATTGTCATTTCGATGGTCGTGGGTCCAGTTTCAAAAGTGACAATCATCCTATAGAAAGAGGTTTGCATTACTGTTTGGAATGATCAAATTCGTGATTTTCAATAGGGATGAGTGTCACTTTGGAAAGTGGACCCACGATCATTGAAATGACAATAACTCCGCCCCGCAACATCGTATCTCAACGATCGAGGTGTCGAAATACGCAGAACAAAATTATGCACTAGGTTATTTGCTTCGATTAATGCATACCCTTTCGAGCCGTTATGTATTGGATCATTTCTAAGTGTTTCGATACTTTTTGTGAGCAGTTTATATTGCGTATCGGATGAAAATCAGCAATAAAACACCAATCACAGTCCAGTGACATCCAAAACCACACCCACTGTAAACATGGTAAAGAATCTACAATATTGCAATGAAATCAAAGTAAAACAAAGTACACCCTAACACATAAAGAAGTTCGTCACACTTAAGTGATGTGTGACGATCCATTTTTACTCTTCAAATTAAAGGATGTTAATGATTTGAACAACCATGATAACGAACAACAGTTTATAACAGACGGGAACAATAGCAGACAAGGCATTGAGAGACTATTTATGTTTCTTTCAAACAAGTTTAAAACTTTCCACGCGGCTATTTTAGTTTTACCACACAAAACAGATGTTTCAAAAGCCTTTCCGAAATTTCAAGTAATCTCAAGAATTAGTGAATCAATACAAGGTATATTTGTACTTATTTTAATGTATTTCTTGTGGTGATTCCAAATATGGTGATGGAAATTCAATCATTTTGACATTTTTGAAACATTTTGTTCGGTTCATAGACGCCTGCCGCGTGGAAAGTGTTAACACACACACCCCCACCCTTTTGTACTTTGCCAAAGAGGTGAAATAATTCCGATATTCGTGATCGTAACATTTTAATGAAATGGTTATGTCAAAGATGATGAAAAAACCTGGACCTGAATCTCATTGATTTTAATGATGGGCATCGATGGGTAGGCGCAGCCTACTATATCATTTTGGGACAGCCTGTATATGAATAAATGCACCAAATTGGAAATTGGACAATTTGCGCATTTGACATTGAAATGTTCTCTGAATACGTGTCATTTATTTAGTGTTAGCATACAACTGAAGATTTTGAACACTTTGGAGTACGTCTCATGTATTTAATGTTAGCATAAAACTGAAGTTTTGTTGACAATTTGTTTTTGCAAAAGCCGCATGAATATAAAAAATGAAATCTGAAAAATTATCAGCACGTGTT
>JAYJML010000148.1:0-47500 GCA_035610835.1 Ophiura sarsii
GTAGTAAAACAACGACGTCGCAACCTTCATTCTCATTCTTAAACAATCATACTTTTAAAAAAGACTTTTATCACTTGAAATAAGTATATTTTATTGTCCACATTTGACAACTTCTACCCCTGCTAGGATCGAATTACCCACAAACGTTCGATCCAATCCCATGCGATGAGTACACCATGCGTAAGTTATCTCGCACACGATAACTCATATTCTCCGTGAACTGCATTGGCTTCCAATCAAAATCGCATTGATGCTCCTACTTCTAAAATATCTAACATAATAACATAGGCTAAAATAATATATTCATGGTAGGTGTCCCAGAAACATGTATAAATACCGTGTTTGAAAACAACATTGCATTCAAAGTTTAATGCCTGCGATATAATGGGGAACATGTTTCCTACATACTATGTTAAATTCATCAAAATATCTTTATCCGTTCTGATATGGCATGGCATTATAGAAATTGGTGAAAACCTGTTTTTCACTTTCAGCGTACCGTATTTCAATTGATAAAGCTCACACTAAACTTCAAAACGGCTGCATAAGAAAGTGTAATGTAAATAACTTAAGCAAAACAATTCCTTCGGCCCATTGAGATTACTTCATAAAATATCATCAACAGTTGATATCTATTAATTTGAAGAAAATAATACCTGCATATCTTTTTTTGAGCTTTGTGCCGAACATGGTCAATTATGTGTTTCAAAAAGGTAATTTTGGTCAAACTTGGAATTTACCATTTTTATAAGAGTCCATATTTTCAGTCAGAAACGTCCGATTTTTAAAATTCAAAATTCCTCCGAATTTAGATGTTACATCCATAAGCACTCTTGCCGATAACAATAGTTTTCATGGCTAAATAAATGCTTCTTTCCCGGTATAAATAATTGTGGACACACTGTATCTTCAAATTTATCAAGCAAAACTCGTTATTCAACGTTTATAATCACGTCTTACTTAATCATCTACGTCAACTCAATATGGTAAAGGTTCTTTCTCTGTGGACATGTCCGTTACTAATTTGCCACATCATGAGAAGAACTCTGAGACATTAAATAATTTCAAGAAATCACCAAAGACTCATTTGTTCACTATCATGACAATGGTTTTCTAATATTTGTGTTTCAATGTACGGGCTGTCCCAAAATGATTAGTACCCATCGATGCCCAAAGTTCAATAAATGTTTTCATCATAAAAATCAATGAGATTAGATCCGGGGTTTTCTATCATATTTGCTATTTTGTGCCCTTTCATTAGAATTTTATATCATGAATATCGGACTTATTTTAATGAAGTTACACTCCATTTTGTAAGACATGGCGATTTCACCTTTTTGGCAAAGTGCAAAAAAAACTAATGGATTCTCTTAATCTCTTGTCTGCTAATATCTTTGGTTCCTTTCTATTTTTAACTGCTTTTGTATCATATTGTTGTTCCAACCATTAATACTTCTTCATTTTGATTCAATTTGAGGAGTAAAAATGGATCGTCACGCATGAGACACCCCGAGCTTTGTTTCTATAATGAGCTAGTTTTGAGGCTAAACTTGAGGGACATTTAAACAGGTAAAAACGTGGTCATGGGTAATTAGCAGTGGCTTTAGACTTCTTTTTCATATTGGGGATGCAATTTCCTACAAACTTGGTACAAATGATATACTCCCTTAGTGTTTAACCTCACGAAACCCATTCTCCAATGTGAAAATGAAATTTAAGCCACTGGTGATTCACCAAATACCACTTCATTTAGAAGTCCCTAAACACTTGTCAAATAAAACAATACATGGGGTCACTCAAGTGTGACAAACTTCTTTTACCCGTTAAATTGAATTAAGGAGAAGAATTATTAATGATTTGAACACCCATAACTAATAACAAGATTATATTGAGTAGACAAGAGATTATGAGAATACACAAGTTTCTTTCAAACAAGCTGTAATAGCACACACATTTGTTAGCACTTTGTCAAAAAAGGTGAAATCATCGTGTTTTACATAATGGAGTTTGGGCATCGATGTGTACTAATCATTTTGGGACAGCCTGTATTTATCTAAATTTGGTGGTTTTTTTCTATTGCTGTTTCTATATTAAGCGCTTGGGGATTTCGATGGTAGATGATATTATACTGATATGCTTTATTATTATAATTGTTTCCAACTGACATTTTCATGACGATGGGAATTTTGATTGGTTTCTATCCCATAATGCAGCTTACCTACACCAGCTGGACTAATAATAGAGATAACCCCAACGGCGACAAGGAGTGTGTGATTATGTGGGGAGAAGATGGCGGTCTATGGAAAGACAATTATTGTGAGAACACGCGGGGATATATATGTCAAATGCCAAAAGGTGAGAAGCAGAAGAAGCAGAAGAAGATAATGAGAGAAACAGCAGAGATACAATACCTTGATTTTCGAAAAAAATCAAGGTAAGAAAGAAACACGACAGATACAGTACCTTGATTTTTGAAAAATCAAGGTAATGTGAGGACCCACGAGGTTTTGATTTTGGCTATATAGATCTAGTCATATAAATATATAAATACGTTAACAGTTCATGTTTGTGGGACCCGAGGTTTCACGCACGTACTGTTAACGTATTTAGATATTTATATCATGCTCTACACTTGGTGTTTCTAGCACTCTTACTGCTGTTCATATAACTTTCGATTTATCATTAGATCTCGTCATATCTAGTCTACAGATTCGATGGATAGTAAAGTACGTTAGCTAAATGCACTGCCACTGTTGGTGTAGACTAGGAACACGAGGAACGCGATTAATGCATTTGACCATCATTGCTACAGATTGTCGTAATAACTAAAAACAAAACAAAAATAAAAACAAAAACATGTTATTCAATTATAAGTGATCATCATTAACTACGGGATCTAATAGGGACTGCGCATGAATATATAGTTGAAAAGGCAACCATCCATCAACGTGGCCACCGATTATTAATGATGCAGGTTGTATAAAAAACCGCAACGCTTTTTTACAATTATCGAGGAAAAAAACCCAACTCAATCTCCTGGAACCTGCCGGGATTCGATCCGGGGACCCTCCGTTTTCAAGCCCCACGTCCCACCCACTAAACCACGGCCCAGTATACTGCGCTCGCAATATATGCTCGGTTGACTACGTCATCGAAAACCGGCGGCGCATGCGCTTGGAGAGGAACTTAGGATTAGCATTTTTTAGCATTCAGGGGGTTAGGATTAATATGTATTTCTAATTGCTCGCGGTTAGTAGCGATGGGGTGTGTGTGCTTTTTGCGATACACAAGGTCACCTTAATCGTACATCTGAACACATTGATATTCGAAATATTACCAGCAGTCCGTCAATCATCATCCTTCGGTTGCAGGGTAGGCGACCACAGGTTTCTTCCATGCACGGCGGTCTTGAGCTGTCGTTCTTGGATCATGCCTTCGGTGTCCACTAGTATGAATTGTATGTCAAATATGATGTGAATGGACGACCAGGTGTCCTTCTGCTGTATGTTGGTGCGTAGCTGGCATACTTTTAAGCAGGCTCTTTATCAGGGAGACGGAGAATATGTCCAAGAAATCTCAGCTGGCGGCTCTTTGCACGATGAATAAGAGGCGCTGTCTCGGTCATGTCATAAATGGTGGTGTTTGAGACATGATCCTTACGTTTGATGTTAAAGAGACACAAAGTAGTGTTGAAGATTTTTTAAATTTAAGTTTACTTCAGAATTCAAGATGAACATTAAAAATTGCCATTATTGTTGTTTCTACTCACAAAAACACAATGATTGAAACAATACCATTGATATTTATTGAAACCTTTCGTAAAACGCTCTTTATGTAAATATGGTTCGCGTTATTTATTATGCAGGGGGACGGCTCTATCAGCATTTTGGAATCGACGTGTTGTTGTACAAAGAGGGCTGATTTTTCTTAATCCTTATAAGCTATAGGTGTAAGTTCATACATGTAATACAATTGTAAAAATACACAAATCCCAGTTTTTATCATAATTGAGGGCGCATCCACCAACATATCTCTCCATGCCCCTTTAAGCAATATCCAGTAGCAAGAGGTAGCGAAGGCATTCATTTTGCATCCATTAACTTAAGATATCACCCAGTATATCACCCAGGATTTAATACCATAAATACAATAACGCCCAATGATTTACAGTTGATTGAGCAGCAAATGATTATCACTTTTGCCAATGTATCAATACAGTTCTTCAAAGCTATTCACATCAGCAAATATTGTACTGCATGCATTATAAAACCCCGTCGCCTACAGGGTGAGTCAAAATATTCAGGTCCCGATTTCAAAGATTTTTTAAACCAGTTCAAATGCAAACAATAATATATTCAATGTGTTACCTAGCAAGATGGCATTATTAGCTATAACCTAAACATGTCAATTATAATCGCTGAAGACCCTATATGTACATTGATTCAAGGAATCTTTTGACTAATTCTAACAATGATCGGTCATAACCTCCCGAAAAAATAGCAAAAATTCCTAGTGACCCAAAATATTTGTTGGTTTTATTTAAAAACCTAACTATTATATATACGTACGGTCAAAAGAATTATGTTGACTAATTCTGATGGTCCTAGGTCATTTGACTAAATAGCAACGGCGTTTTAAGGGAAAATCACCTATTGACCTCTAGTTACCCTTGTGTGACCTTAGACCCCTTATGCTTTACAACCTAAGTAGTGGTGCAAATAACGGTACTTATGACCAAATATGGTCAAAATCGGTTTATTGGTTACGGAGCTAGAGGTCTCATGACAGACGAAAGAAGAAACTAGAGATAATTGTGATCATAGATCCCGGATATTAGTCGAGGGCTTTGACCTTTGACCGTGGTATATGGCTGTATGTTGTCAAATGGCAATAACCTTAAAATATCTTATATTTGATAATTGTTTTCATAAATTTCAGTAGTGGAAGAAATACATTTTGAACCTAATGACCTTTTCTTGACCTTTGACCCAAACTTATGATTGACCTTTGACCCAAACTTATGATTGACTTTTTTTCTTGGCTTATCAATGCGCACAAGAAAAAAGTAATCCGGTCAAAATCAGAGCTTTAATATTACACCTGTATAGTTCAATGACATCTAGTGACCCCGTGGGACATGGCACTTTTAATGGAGGATAACCCTATATGAAAATTGATACGAGGAATCTTTTGACCAATTCTGACAATCATCAGTCATTTCCTCTCGGACAAGTAGTACTTTTGAGTGGATAAACTGAAACAATTTACATTTTGACCCCTAGTGACCTTTTCTTGACCTTTGACACCAAACTTATGATTGACCTTTTTTCTATGGCTTATCAATGCGCACAAAAAAATAGTAGTCCGGTCAAAATCAGAGCATGTCTTCAGACCTGAAAATGTTCAATGACCTCTAGTAACCCCATGTGACATGTCACTTTTGGTGGAGGAGCACCTTATATAAACATTGATACGAGGAATCTTTTGGCCAATTCTGACAATCATCAGTCATTTCCTCTCGGACAAGTTTTGATTGAATTTATTGAAAATTTACATTTTGACCCCTAGTGACCTTTTCTTGACCTTTGACCCCAAACTTATGGTTGACTCTTTTTCTTGGCTTATCAATGCGCACAAGAAAAAAAGAACAACATCAGAGAATGTCTTCAGTTATACACCTGTAAAGTTCAATGGCCCTAGTGACCTCGTGTGACATGTCACTTTTAGGGGAGGAGCATACCTATATGAACATTGATACGAGGAATCTTTTGACCAATTCTGACAATCATCAGTCATTTCCAAACTTATAATATACTTTTTTCTTGGCTTTTCAATGCGCACAAGAAAACAATAGTCCGGTCAAAATCATAGCATGTCTTCTGTTTTATACCTGTATAGTTCAATGACCCCATAGTGACCCCATATGACATGTCACTTTTTAGGGGAGAAGCACCCTATATGAAGATGGATGATAGGAATCTTTTGACTAATTCTGAGTATCATCAGTCATTTTCTCTCGGACAAGTAGCATTTTGAATGAATGAAGTAAAAAAATACATTTTGACCCCTAGTGACCCCAAATATTTTTTGATTCTAAAAACCGAACTATTATATATGCTTACGGTCAACAGGAATATGTTTAACAATTCTGACGATCCTACTAGGTCATTTCACTAAATTGCAGCGGCGTTTTAAGTGAAAATCAATTTTTGACCCCTAGTGACATTTTCTTGACCTTTGACCCCAAACTTGTAATTTACTTTTGTTCTTATCTCATCAATGCCCACAAGATGAAACAAATTGTGTCAAAATCAGAGCATGTCTTACATTTTACATCTGTATAGTTCAATGACCCCTAGTGACCCCGTTTGACATGTCACTTTTAGTGGAGAAGCACCCTATTTGAACATGGATAAGAGAAATCTTTTGACTAATTCTGACAATCATAGGTCATTTTCTCTCGGACAAGTAGTATTTTGAGTGCGAGGAGTGAAAATGTACATTTTGACCCCTAGTGACCTTTTCTTGACCTTTTCTTGACCTACATACGCCCATGCAGTCTTTAGACCTTTCATTGAGATTACGGCTTGGTCATAGGTCTGATCCTGTATTTTATGAATTGTCACAGCCCATGCTAGCTTTAATGGAATCTGTTGCCGTGCAGTGGTAAAAGATTTCCCTTTTAACTGAAAGTTGTCAATCTTTGGGATTATTGGAACACAATTTGCATAGTGTGGCGGTATGGTTTGAGATGTTCGTGTTTTTTGGCCAACACGTTGACTGTCAAATTGCACATACACAACTTTGGGCATATTTTGCGAGTTTCCAAATTCTATTCCCTTGACTATACCAAATACTCCATTGCAAAGTCCATCAGTAACATTTATGTTAACTATAAGCATGGCTCTAGCACCTACTGCTAATGTCAAGTAAGGAACAAGTGCCGTGTCATCTTTCTTTGTTATATTGTGTGGTGTTTCATGTCTTTTGATAACTCGTCCACCATTCTGATCAACATCCACAGCTTTGACTTTGTACTTCGGAGTATCTAAAGATTGCAACTGTATCTTATTGTGGTTGTCACACTCTGCGTTTAAATAGAATAGGTGTAAAGCATCTGACGGAGGTGACAAGACATTTTCATGTACTATTCTAGATTTCAGTAGTTGTTCATCAGCTTGTTCTAGCGGTTCTTTTAGTTTTCTCACACGCAGGCGATTGAGCATATTTGCAAAAATAGCATCATCTTTCTGGCGCATAATTTCAGTTAGTTTGACACTCTGGAAATGTGGGTTCCATAGATCTTTAAGGATTTGTTTGTGTGGAAAGCACAAGGGTGTTGGTGGCATTATTGGTGGTAATTGATGAAAATCTCCGACTGCTAGAATAGCAACGTTGCCAAATAAAGAGCTACCGGATGCTCCTTTGATTTGTTGTAGTCGACCATGTATGTAAGATAATTGTAATGTGCTCACCATCGAAATCTCATCTATAATAAGAATTTGAAGATGTTGGTACTTTGCACGAAGTGTGTTGAGAGATGCTTCAGCAAGTGGTATTATTAGTTATCCCATGCATGTTCACACAATACGAATGGCAGGCCGAATGTGATATGGCATGCCAAACCATAGGTATTTTTCCGTATTGTGTGAACATGCATGGGATAACGAATTTATCCTTTAGTCAAGCGCCCTTGCTCGAAGAAAAGATAATTTTTTCACAATTTGTTTTCGATAATTTTGTTCACAATTTTTTTCTAGATATTTTTTAAACAATTTTTTGGGTTAATTTTTTTACATTTTTTTTTAGATTATTTTTTTCACAATTTTTTTTTAGATTTTTTTTACTTTTGAGGATAATTTTTTTCACATTTTTTTCACACATTTTTTTAGATAATTTTTTTCACAATTTTTTTTATAGATATTTTTTACAATTTTTTGGGGATAATTTTTTTCACATTTTTTTTCGCGATTTTTCTTAGATGTTTTTTTCACAATACAAAAAATTCCTGGTTTTTTGTAGATTTTTGTGACATTTTTGGGTAAAAAAACAATTGTTTACTACAATTTACAACTTACCTTCTGCTTGCCATGTCTTCTCGATGAAAAATCCATGTTAAATTCCAATAAAATGCACCGTTCAAAATCCATGCGTAAAGATAACTGTTCAAAATCCACGGGTAATCCATGCGTAAAGATAACTGTTCAAAATCCATGCGTTACACTAACGCAAAAATCCATGCACGTTCAAAAATCCATGCAAAACACGAAAATCCATAAAAAGTAAAATGTCAAAATGTTAACGTATATACATGAGGATTGTTTTCAGAAGTCTCCTGTTCTTGTGATCTAGGCTCTGGAGCCATTTGGATCACAAGGTTGTGAATTGTACAACCTGCAAACATAGGTAGCTGCGGCTGCGGACGAGCATTAGCTTGGCGTGCATGGCGAATATTAACCCTTCGAGAGCCGTTCCGATCCACAGTATTTTCCATCTCCAGCTCCACTGATTCCTGAAAATATGGATCATTTTCCATATCGCGTAAATAAGGACTGAGATCAAAGTCAATAGGTAGGATACCAGTATTAGCAGGTCTAACCGGCGAACTGAATGCTGGTTCATTACTGTTTGCGGTACCGATAGGTGCAGACGATTCTTCAGAAGATGGAGCTACGAGACCTAAATCTGCGAGATCTTGCGACGATAGAGTCACGGTCGTGGATGTAGTACTAGGCCTAGGCGTATTTGTAGAAGCGGCAGGCACAGCTGGTTGATGATACGTGGATGACGCCTGTTCCTCTGGCTTATGTCCTTCATGAAGAAGCAGAGTTTATCTACTCCAACAGGGCGTCTGTAGTACCAAACTGTGTCGTTACTCCCTACACTGAGCCTAGGTCGCTGCCATAGAGATTTACACTCTGGATGCAGATGGTCTAGATACAAGATGAATGATGTAACTGGGCATCGATAGCTCCCTCTGATTTCCGGCATGAATGCGGAATAACTTTCTCTGCAATTGCCTCCATGATTTTTGTTGAGTTCATCAACTTCCTTGCACACATAACGCTCGCCATCAGGATGGGTCTTCACAGCAAATGTAGATCTTGTCATGCTGTGTACATTTTCAGAGCCTCTCCTGAAAAAAATAAAACCGGATGTCAAACTGGACCTTTTCCTGAAGCAATGCAGGATCCACGGTATTTTGTTGGTACAGAATGCGAAATTTGCTGTACAGAGTAGTCAAGTCTGTGTCCCGTATTTCTGGATGATGTTTTATTTCACCTTTCCCTTCAGCTTTTAGCTCACGCAAAGCCCCTTTAAAGGCCTCTGTAGAGCTGCGAAATTCCTTGTCCTTGATGATATCATATCCTTTATTGAAGGGTGGAGAACGAAGATATCGCGACAGACTATGGCGCAGAGTTTCCAGTGTGCTGGCTTTATAAAGTTCACCTTTAATTGTTCTCGCGGAAAACCAAAAACCCTCCAACGCCCGATTCAAATCTGCCTTCGTAAAATTCTCGAATTCAACAGGCTCTGTGCCGTCACCTCTCTCCATTAAGTAAGCGCGAAATACACGGCCGGCTTTCTGGTTAGCTGATAATGTGTTTTTCGGTGTTGATTCGGCCTTTTTGCGGTCTATTTCGGCCTCGAAATGAATCGAAAAACGTCGTCCGTTCTGTTTATTATCCGCCATTTTGAGTGTTTGTACCGGTTTTTAAATTTCGTAGTATTTGTGTGCAGTGAACCAAACGATATAATATGCTAATTTTACGCAACTCTTCCACAGACACAAAGCAATCGCTTTACACAGTTCACTGGTAACACACTTACTGGTGACGCGGTTAATCGACGATATGGATTATATTGTGGGTTTGACTTCCTTGTTTACACGATATGGATCAGATTTCATACGTGTTAACCAATGAGATTGAAGTATTTATACCTACTAAACGATAAGTAATCTGGTGTAGCCCTTGGTGGAATCTTTAAAGCTGAACATATTGTTTGACCTGAGATGTTGAATGCAGCTGTTCCTGTCTGAGCAACCAAGACTGTTTCATCGTCAACAGTGACATCATTCATTCTACTAAATGCAGCTTCGGCATGATATTGAATACATCTAATGACATGTGATTTGCCTGTTCCAGCTCCACCAGTTAGAAATATGCGAAATGGTTGTAAACCGATATCTCTTGATTTCTCATTGCACCATTTACTAACGAAATTGAACAGTTGTCGTTGTTCATTGTTAAGTTGTTGCATCATTGAATGGGCCTGTTATTCGGTCATCAGTGGATTGCGAGTTTCAATTGACATCTGAGTAAATGAGACTGATTGGGTCACTTCGTGGCTGAAGGTCAGGTATTTCTATTTCAGCTAAATCGTCTTCAGAATCGAATGTTATGTTTTGTACTCTGTCATCATCCCGATCTTGTTCATTCTGTGGGGCAACAGCTGCCCATGCATCGTCAATGTTTCCTGCTTCCTGTAATGCTTCCCATGCTTCATCAATATTGTCATTCTTTGGTTCAAAGTCTTCCATATTCTGCCTTACAATTTCTCGCAATGCTACCCTCTTTCCCTTGTACGTGACATATCCATTCATGTGATAGTCTTGATAAGTCTCATATCTATCTGGCTTGATTTGCTCAGTTTGGTGTGGAAGATATAAACGTAACATATTCATGTGATATCGTTCACTGTCTTTCTTGGCAGATATTCGTGGATAACGAATAATCGCAGGCTTTCGTACACGTTTCTTCATACAGCCAAGCTTGTCTTTTAACTTTATTACATGTTTGCGTGTTCCTGCATTGGATGTATCATCATTGTCAGATACCAATTCTTCGTCAGAGTCAGCGGTGTCAGATGCACTTGATACGCCGTAATGCATGGAGTAGAATGTGGCCATACATATGTTTTTATACTCGTCAGTTGTCGGTCTAGCCAAATATTTGTCAATCTGTGTTGGCATCAATAGTTTATCACTTTTTCCTGCATTGTCCTGTATTGTTTTCAGTGGCAATGATATTTTCTGACCATTGGAATCAGTTTGTATGAAGATAACGTTTCTTGTACTTTTCTTTAAAGGCATTCTGCATGTGAGGTATGTGGCTCCCATAACCCTGACTTCTCTGTGTTGTAGATATACGCTTCCAAGTGTCCTTAATTGTGCTACGGCATCATCGTTTCCTTGGGCAGCCTCTTTTTGTGCATTTTTTAGGAGGTCGCCCATTTCTCTCTCAGCTTTTGTGATGTAGGACACTATATACATAACACATGCGTATGCATCTAATACATATTGATTGTCCATGTTACCATTCCGACATCGAATCAAGTGTTTATTATAGTTATTTACCCAACGATCAGAGATGCGTCGTTTGAGATAAATTGTTTTTCTATTTGACATGATCTCAAGTGATTCTTCTAATTTACGCTGAGTTATGTTTGCTGCTTCGAGAACGTCATCAAATTCTTCAAATTCTTGGTCTTTATCTGACAGTAAATCCCAAATGGTCTTTAGTATTTCTTTTGCCTCTGTTTCTTCACGTTTTTTCTTCTCTAAAGCCTCTGTGCGTTTCTACTCGTCATCATCAGCACCATCAACATCATCATCATTGTGATAATTTAATTTGTTTGGTCTACAGATAAACGTGTAACTACTTGGTGGCTTTGGAAAATAAAAACGACATACTAATCCCGTTTTCCTACACGATTGTGTATGATTTTTACTAAGCATTTGTACATGTATCACTATCTCATACAATTCTTCGTCATCCTCGGGGGGCATTGAGCATGTAATATTCTTATCTACAAATGTTATCACATCTTCTTCACTATCTTCGTCCAATTTTGGGGCATCTTTTACCCATACAACCATATGAATATGAGGCCAGCCTCTCTGTTGAAACTCGGTCCTATAGTAATAGTCTTCGACTTCACCAATTGGTTTAGCGTTTGACATGATCACATCTTTAATGAAAGTTTGTACTCTTTATTCAAACATTCTGGCGGCTGTTACGGGATTTGACATAATGATTTTTGACAATGTTGTTCTCATGTCATATTCTTGTGTTCTTCATCTGTCATAGGCGGTTTGCCTTGTTGGATTAGAATAGCGTTGTCAATTTCAATCCATCGTCTATCGGCTGCACTGAATGTTAAAAAGAAAGTGGGAACACCAAGTTGTCGTATCATTGCGAATAGCTCTTTTATGGATTTCTCCCAGTATGCAGGCGTGCCTCTTATTTGAGTTAGAAATCGATATCCTTCATCTCTTTTAAAATCTGTTTCACCTGCTCTCTGTCCCTTAACATGGATGCTGTTACCTTCCGACCATCTGATGTTTTTGTTGAACCAATTCGCATTGCAATAGTTATTATGGAATGAATTTGTTGAACTTCTGTTGCATACAGAGCATAAAATATGTATTCCGGATTGCTTGCAAATCTATTGTCAGCTCCGAAAAGTCTGGCATTAAAGTATCGGGAGGGTGAAATCTTTGTACCTCTATTTTCAGTGTATGTATTCTCACCTCGAGGAAACTCTACTGGGAAACATTTGGCTTCCATTTCTAATACCTTTTCAGGAGTATTTCCTTCACCTGTTGCTAAAGATAGAATTGTGCTGTCATGTTTATCTGCTGCATATTGGGCAAAGTCTACTGGGTGTAGAAATGAGTACAGAGGTGCTGAGGTGTTAGTAATATCATCATTGGTATCTTGCTGCTCATTATCATCATCATGGGTGACTGTCGATTCATCGGAATGTGAAGAGATATCATATTTAGTGTTTGCATCTTCTTCAAGCATGTCAACATCAGTTGGCAGATCATTGTGGTTGTCGTCTGAATCAATATCATCACTGAATTCATTTGGCGTAGAGCTGTTTTGTTCACGGTCTTCATTTTCATCTTCGGAATTGTCATTTTCATTTTGATCATTGTCGATATCCTCATCACAATGAATTAATTGATCGTTCAACATCCCGTTAAAGCCATGAAAATCGATTTCGATATTATCATACTCAGTGTAATTGTCTTTTAACCACAACAGAGCTTGTCTTATTCTTGCAGGATTTATATCTTGGCACATGTGGTATCCTTTGTATTCCAGCTTCCTCTTCAACTTCACTCTAATCAGACTTTCGTCTGTTGGAAGTCTAGGTAGACATTGTGAAACAGTATTCAGATCAGATTTTACACATACCACTTGTCCATGAATTCCTTTTTGACTTCCCTTTATAAGAATAAGCATTTTCATGAATAGAATTGCAGGAGCAATCAAATGTCTTTCAAGAATATTCAACTGTGAAAGCTGAGGAGGCTGTTCATGTAAACTCAGTTTGTTTATGGTCGCTAGCGTTGGTATTTTAAATTTCACAATGTTTGGATGACACGTTTTACAGATCCATTTGGGATTATCAATTTGGTTGCCATCTGAAGGAAGCTGATCATAAACCTTTCTGGAAGGTAATGCCTTTATTAAAGCATGTTGGTTGTATCGATCTCGTTTCAAAGCAATGATCAAATCAATAAGTTTTTTACCTGTTTGCGAACATGTATGGAATCTTAATCACGCGATCTATGTCTGAATTTCGGTGTAATCTATTGGTACGTGTTTGATGGATCTTCGCTCTTTTCGTGGCAGGATGTTTGTACTTTTCTCGTGATATATGTCCATCTTGCTTTCGTTTTCTTTCTCCGATTATCGGAATAGCATATCGGTCTTTGAACTGCTGTCTTCTTCGTTCACCTTCTTCAGGAATTGCATATCGGTCTTTGAACTGCTGTCTTCTTCGTTCACCTTCTTCAGGAATTGCATATCGGTCTTTGAACTGCTGTCTTCTTCGTTCATCTTCTTCAGGAATTGCATATCGGTCTTTGAACTGCTGTCTTCTTCGTTCACCTTCTTCAGGAATTGCATATCGGTCTTTTTCCATCTGTCTTCTTCGTTCACCTTCTTCACGAATAGCGTATCGGTCTTTGACCTGCTGTTTTATTCGTTGGCACGTTTTAGGAATTGCATAACGTTCGCTACCCTTATTGTGCTTTGTGGCCAGAAGCTTGTTTTGTGGCATACTTCTGTAATATCCTCCACGCCTAACATTAGTACGTCGTTCTCCACGTCGTTCTTAAAATTCATGCACTGTGAATACCCCTGTGAAAGGTATAACAGAATTACTCCTGTTTTTCTTTGATTCTGACATGTTGTTATACAATCGCTGATCGTTTGATTTGGGTCTCAGAGAAGACTGATTATAATCTATGTCAGTCCATGTTGAACAACCAGGTTCATTTTTCAGATCATGAAATGATTGTGAAACTCCGTCATCATTACTTGGTATTTCGCATTTGACCGTGATGGGTTGCATTCCAATCAGTGAATCTGCCTTCAGTCGTAGTGACAAACATAAGCATTGGATGTACTAAAGCAAATTGTCCATGTCTGTAAAGTATAGTGCAACAGCTGATCCTTCATTATCAACTAGGCCATTTTCATTCCTACTATGGGGGTCAAATACTAAATACCTGCCATGTGCATATTAACAGATTGCCATCATGTATCTGTCTAGAACCAATATATGTTTAGTGCTAACGTTCAACCCTGTTTGTATTATAGTATATAATGAATCAAAGATAGAGTCGGCACCCGGGTTTAATTTTCCACTGAGAAGATTATGATACTGTATAGTATAATTACACTTTTGGATCATAAATGTTGATGGAAGTTGGTCATTTGACAATAGTCTATCAGGAAGTAGTTCATTCTCATCTAACATTTCAACAGTGTCTTTGTATAACATATCACCATTTCGCAATATGTCATCAATATGCTGTGGCATTAAATTCTGCACAGTTTCATCAGATTCACAAAGCATAAGAAGGGAATTGCAAGAACATTGACGACCAACAGATTCTGGGGAAAACAATTCTACATCGCCTTGATGGAAATTACCACATACAGTTTCTGATATCATGGCTCCAAATTCATTTGGATTTACAGTACTTGGTCACTGTTGATGTTTTGAAGTAACTCTGGTTGTCAAATTAGGATTTGTTTTTTGTAAACTTGGTGTTCTCACGCTGTCTGATTTGGATGTATTTGTGGATCCGCTTTGAATTACAGCGATAGGAGATGAATCAGGAACATTACTGTCGTTTAGGGTTTGTTGCTGTATTTCACAATTAACCGTTATCGGTTCTACAGAAATACATGTAAACAATTTCAGTTTTAGTGAGGAACATACATTGATAATATGGCTCAACAATGTCTGAATATCTGCAAAATATAATAAAGCAGTTCTTTGGTCTGTACAATTCGGGTCAAAAATCACATATTTTCCTTGGTCGTATTCATTAATAGCTAATGTCGAGCATTACTATATTATTCGTGGAACTATTCAAACCTTGACGTATTGTAGAATTTAATGAAATAATGTCAGAATCAACTTGTCCATACAAACGATAGTTGTGTTGGGTGGTGTAACAACGTGTTCCTGAAACGAACAGTGATGGATATTGCTCATTTGACCAAAAATTGTCTGTATTAAGTTTACCACTTTTGCGTAGTATTTCATAGATTTTGCTGTACAGTTTATCTCCATTTGTCATTATATTTTGTATATGATGTGGCAATAATTTGTGCATATTGTCAGATGGTTCACAAAGCATAACAATGCAGATACATGATCCTTGGCATTTTGTATCTTGGTAAACTTTACCAGTGTCGTCTGAAATATCTGGTTCTTCTACACTTGAATTACTTTTATTTGAATTGACAATATATGCTGACCTAGCACGTGACTTTCGTGACTTTCGCGGCATATTTATGTTAACACTTAAGAATATGGATAGAACAATAAATGTAAATATTTAACTTGAACAAATGGAATTAAACGCAAAACGATATTGAGGATAATGTGAAGGTTATAATAACGAAAGTACTTTCAAAGTAACAATTAATTGGAACAATAAATAACCTTTTTTATAATCTAGTTAGCACTTCTATTCTAAAACGAATACGAGTATCACTTAGTAGTTCAACGGCTTTAAAACGGAACTCGCTAAAAGGCTATCCGTAATAGATCTTTCTCTGTGTACTAAGATATTAAACGGGACTCACGAAAAGTCTATCCGTCACTATCTCTTTCTTATTATCTTTTATTAGTGAAGATTTGCGGGATTAGAAGTATTTTTGATTTTGTTAATGATCATACAAGTAGCGGGACTCACGAAAAGTCTATCCTTTACACTGTCGTTCTATCTTTAACTATGTAGAATTTAGCGTTTCCCGGGACAGTTTGCATGCGCAATGAATTTTTAAAATTCCTTACCATACGGAACCATCTACATATAATTTTTTTTGGTGCCTCATATAAATACGACTGTAGCAGTAGTTACACATTCCAAACAGATTGATACTATCACTTCCTAGTTTAACGACATTTCGGTCGTATCGATTTAATATTAAAACCAAGAAATTCATTGGCGTTTTCTCATTCATTGTCATTTTCATTACTGAATAATATCGTTTGTTGAAGTATCAAAATAACAAATAACGGCAATTGTTTTCGTAATATTCGTTGTTTTTCGTAAATATGATCGTCATTTGTTAGCGTGTTTTATAGCCATCATCGTTCTTATATTCGTACAAAGTATTTGGCTACGATACCTTGGCTTGCCATTATCGTTCTTGTATTCTTACAAAGTATTTGGCAAGGATACTTTGAGCTTCGCCATATTTGTTTCTTACAAAGTATTGGGCAAGGATACTTTGAGTTTCGCCATATTTGTTTCTTACAAAGTATTGGGCAAGGATACTTTGAGTTTCGCCATATTTGTTTCTTACAAAGTATTTGGCAAGGATACTTTGAGTTTCGCCATATTTGTTTCTTACAAAGTATTTGGCAAGGATACTTTGAGTTTCGCCATATTTGTTTCTTACAAAGTATTTGGCAAGGATACTTTGAGTTTCACCATATTTGTTTCTTACAAAGTATTGGGATAGGATACTTTGAGTTTTTAAGCCATATTCGGTTCTTACAAAGTATGAAACTCTCAATATCAAAGTATCAAATCAAAAAATCAAAAACCAGGTATCACTCTCAAAGTGTCAACGTCATTGTATGAAGATCAAAGTAAAATATCAAACTATCAAAAATGAAACAAACTTTAAAAAATCAAAGAAAGAGATTGAAATTGCTGAAATACTGTTATAAAGCTCATGAATATCCCAATTTTGTTTAAACAGGCATGAACTCTTCAATAATTTAACAAACCTACGATACCAAAAGGCTAACACAGTAGTATACTAGACATGAATTGTGCTTATTGGCTTCTTTAATTCAAATCAGACAATAGGTCAATGACCCCTAGTGACCCTAATGAGTTCGTATTCCGTGGATTTGCTTTAGATTTTGGGGCTTTACTCAAATTAGTGTAACATGATAACGATATGGTCGATTTTTAAAATTCTTTTTTTGAATGAAAGCCAATGGTAGGTCTTGAAAGCGCAACCATTTATTTGGAATATGCATGCCTACATCTTTTGCGATGCTTTTGTGAAAAAAGTGCCTGTTCTTTCTGACTCACCCTGTATGTTGGATGGCACGATTTAGGTTTGGCAAACCTTAATTTAAGCGCTAGTGGACCGGGAACAACTTTTTTGAAAACCCTTGATGGGAAGTGGGAATTGGGAACCAAGCTCCTTTTAATAAACTGGGAGTTATTCTTAAAAATCAGTGTAGTAAGTTACGGTACCTACAGTAAGATAAAGTATGGTTTTCAATTGCCGACTGCTGGAAGAAAAAAATTTTGACCAGGGCGTAACCGACAAATGACTAAATAGGTCCAAATTTCATATTTTGTATAAGTTACGTATCAGATCGCAGATACAAAACAGTCTATTCACAATCAATTTAATGACAAAAATGTAGTTGTGTAGTAACAGGTAAATGTCAAAAATACGTCCAAAAGTTCATATTTGGTTAATTAATAATTTTTTCAAGGTACGTGACTTGGCAAACCACATTCATACGTCGACAAAAGAGAAACCCAATTAATGTGACTGAATGACTCATTCACATCCCAGCCAACAAATAGGGGTCATTCAATTAATACAATTGCAATAGAGGGGTGGCGTTGTCATAGTTTTTACACATACTCAATGTTAATATTGTAATAAGTGTTTTGCACAAAAAGGGTGTTGTTGGAAAAGGAGAAAGGACAATGCTAGTTCAACCTAAAAATTACTCACTGTAATGCGTCTCATAGCTCTCGATTAAACATGTCACAGACAGAAGACTAAAGTTGTAGCAAAGCACCAAAAGACTGACTCATCAAGTTAAGAGAAATGCAAGCACAGTGATGATGTGTCGGGACCCCGGTAGCTAGTGACATTCTTGAAAGCACTCCCTCGACTGGTATACTTTTGAGGCCACTACGTACATGTGATTTCACAGGTAGAAAACTTCAAACCAAAGAAAAAATACAGATGAAATCAGTGGTTACATATACATGTATGTGCATAAATCTGCCAACATGTGTGAAAGCTATTCAGGACCAAGTAACTGAGCAGAGGCAGCAATACCCTGCATCGCAATCAATTTGATGACAAAAATGTAATTTGTGAAGAAATCGGAAGAAAAAGATTTTTTGACCAGGGCGTAATCGCCAAATGTACAAATTGTGAAAATAGGTCAAAATGCCATATTTTTTTAATTAATTATTTTTTTCTGACTTACATATTACATAGATTACAGATGGGCAATTTCAAAGTAAACCAACACCAAATCCTGAAAAATGTCAAAATATTCAAGCACAAATAGAGAAAAAAATTCTTTGATTTCATAAATTTAACATTGAGCATTCCTTTCACTTGTAATAGAGAAATAGTTGGGTAAATGTAAACTCTTTATCTGAAACTTTTAAAATTGGCCTACAGCAGGTATATAACGGTCGCACATTGACATACATGTTTGCACAATGTTCGACCGTCATTTACCATAAGGCTGAGACTCAAAATGTTACATATGTACACTTTTAAAAATTATTTGATCATGGATTTCTATTGAGTTCTTTTTTTAAAACCATTTACATCACTGACTGATAATTTCCTGAACTGTAACATGCATTTAAATTTACCCCCGTATGTCAATGTTCGACTGTTATAATCATGTGACATTAAACTGACATAACATACATTTCAAACTGTCTTTCCACTCCTCATTAACATTTGCCACAATTGTTTAAAACAGCGCAACACTCGATGTATTGGGCGCTGCGTTGGCGGTTTGGGTAATTTCACTTGTAACTGTACAGCGCTGAGTTGTTCGGGTGATGATGATGATGATGATTGTTCGGGTGATTTCACTTGCAACTGTTCTATCGATATATTGGGCGCTACATTGGCGGTTCGGGTAATTTCACTTGTAACTGTACAGCGCGAGCTGTTCGGCTGATTTCACTCGCAACTGTTCTGTCGATATATTGGGCGCTACATTGGGGGTTCGGGTGATTACCTTGATTTTTTCAAAAATCCAGGTACTCTATCTCTGCCGTTTCTTTCATCATCTGCATCTGCTTCTTCTTGCAATATTTCTACAAAATGCTTCTTCTCCTACAATTTACATGCTACAATCACCAGATTTGGTCAGCAGGACCCCATACCTGACCTACATATAGGGTCTTCACAGTTTGGGGTCAAAGGTCACACAGAGGTCATAAGGGGTCAAAACGTGATTTTCACTTAAAACGCATTTCCAATTTAGTGAAATGACCTAGGATCGTCAAAATTGGTCCACATATTCCTTTTGACCGTACGCATATACAAAAGAAAGGTTTTTAAAATTAAAAATCATTTGGGGTCACTAGGGGTCAAAATGTAAATTTTCAATTCGATCACTTAAAATGCTTCTTGTCTCAGAGGAAATGACTCATGACCTTCATAATTGGTCAAAAGATTTCTTAGGTCCATGCTCATATAGGGTCTTAAGCGATTAAAAATGACATGTCATATGGGGTCACTAGGGGTCATTGAACTTTACAGGGGTAAAAGTTAAAACATGCTCTGATTTGAACAGCATTTATAACATCTTGTTTGGATTGATGAGCCATGAAAATAAGTTAATCATATTGACCAGGTCAAAGGTCAAAAAGGGGTCACTAGGGGTCATTGAACTTTACATAGGTAAATGTTAAGACATGCTCCGATTTGGACCAAATTTGTTGCATCTTGTTTGGATTGATAAGCCAAGAAAAAAAGTCAATCATATTGACCAGGTCAAAGGTCAAGAAGGGGTCACTAGGGGTCATTGAACTTTACAGAGGTTACAGTTAAGACATGCTCCGATTTGGACCGAGTTTGTTGCATCTTGTTTGGATTGATAAGCCAAGAAAATAAGTCAATCATATTGACCAGGTCAAAGGTCAAGAAGGGGTCACTAGGGGTCATTGAACTTTACAGGGGTAAAAGTTAAGACATGCTCTGATTTGGACCGGGTTTGTTGCATCTTGTTTGATTTGATGAGCCAAGAAAATAAGTCAAACATATTGACCAGGTCGAAGGTCAAAAAGGGGTCACTAGGGGTCAAAATGTTAATTTTCACTTCTATTACTTAAAATGCTCCTCCTACAGTTTACACGCTATAATCACCAGATTTGGTCAGTATGACCCCCTACCTGACTTACATATATGGTCTTCACAGTTTGGGGTCAACGGTCACACATCGACATTATTGGGTGTCCAGCGATTAAAATTGAAATGTCATATGGGGGTCACTAGGGATCAATAATCCAAGACGTGCTCCGATTTCAATCATACTTGATGCATCTGATCTCTTTTCATTAGACAATAAGAAAAGTAAATCATGACCTCGGGGCAAATGTCAGGAACAAGACAAAAATCAAGGTCCCCTGGTCTTAGACCGGAGTCATATCTAGTTCTGCTTCTTCTTCTTCTGGCAATATTTCTACAAAATGCTTCTTCTCCTACAGTTTACATGGTACAATCACCAGATTTGGTCAGTAGGACCCCCTACCTGACCTACATATAGGGTCTTCACAGTTTGGGGTCACACAGGGGTCACTAGGGGTCAAAACGTGATTTTCACTTAAAACGCATTTCCAATTTAGTGAAATGACCTAGGATCATCAGAATTGGTCAACATATTCCTTTTGACCGTACGCATGTACAATAGTTCGGTTTTTTAAATCAAAAAATATTTGGGGTCACTAGGGGTCAAAATGTAAATTTTCAATTCGATCACTTAAAATGCATCTTGTCTCAGAGGAAATGACTCATGACCTTCATAATTAGTCAAAAGATTCCTTGGGTCCATGCCCATATAGGGTCTTCAGCGATTAAAAGTGACATGTCATATGGGGTCACTAGGGGTCATTGAACTTTACAAAGGTAAAGGTTAAGACATGCTCCGATTTGAACCAGGTTTGTTGCATCCTGTTTGGATTGATGAGACATGAAAATAAGTCAATCATATTGACCAGGTCAAAGGTCAAGAAGGGGTCACTAGGGGTCATTGAACTTTACAAAGGTAAAAGTTAAGACATGCTCCGATTTGGACCGGATTTGTTGCATCTTGTTTGGATTGATGAGCCAAGAAAATAAGTCAACCATATTGACCAGGCCAAAGGTCAAGAAGGGGTCACTAGGGGTCATTGAACTTTACAGGGGTAAAAGTTAAGACATGCTCCGATTTGGACCGGGTTTGTTGCATCCTGTTTGAATTGAGGAGCCAAGAAAATAGGTTAATCATATTGACCAGGTCAAAGGTCAAGAAGGGGTCACTAGGGGTCAATAAACTTTACAGGGATAAAAGTTAAGACATGCTCCGATTTGGACCGGGTTTGTTGCATCTTGTTTGATTTGATAAGCCAAGAAAATAAGTCAATCATATTGACCAGGTCGAAGGTCAAAAAGGGGTCACTAGGGGTCAAAATGTAAATTTTCACTTCTATTACTTAAAATGCTTCTCCTCCTACAGTTTACATGCTATAATCACCAGATTTGGTCAGTATGACCCCCTACCTGACTTACATATAGGGTCTTCACAGTTTCGGGTCAAAGGTCTCACAGCGACATTATTGGGTGTCCAGCGATTAAAATTGACATGTCATATGGGGGTCACTAGGGATCAATAATCGAAGACGTGCTCCGATTTCGATCATACTTGATGCATCTGATCTCTTTTCATTAGACAATAAGAAAAGTAAAACAAGACCTCGGGGCAAATGTCAGGAACAAGACAAAAATCAAGGTCCCCTGGTCTTAGACCGGAGTCATATCTAGTTTCACTTGTAACTGTACAGCGCCGAGCTGTTCGACTGATTACCTTGATTTTTTCAAAAATCGAGGTATTCTATCTCTGCCGTTTCTTTCATCTGCTGCTTCTTACCTTGATTTTTTCAAAAATCCAGGTATTGTATCTGTCGTGTTTCTTTCTTCTTCTTTTTTTTTCTTTTTTCTTTCCTCAAACCCATCTACAAAATGCATCTCCTCCTACAGTTTACATGCTACAATCACCAGACTTAGTCAGTAGAACCCCCCACCTAACCTTCATATAGGGTCTTCACGATTTGGGGTCAAAGGTCACACAGGGGTCACTAGGGGTCAAAAGGTGATTTTCACTTAAAACGCATTTCCAATTTAGTGAAATGACCTAGGATCGTCAAAATTAGTCCACATATTCCTTTTGACCGTACGCATATAAAAAAGAAAGGTTTTTAAAATTAAAAATCATTTGGGGTCACTAGGGGTCAAAATGTAAATTTTCAATTCGATCACTTAAAATGCATCTTGTCTCAGAGGAAATGACTCATGACCTTCATATTTGGTCAAAAGATTCCTTGGGTCCATGCTCATATAGGGTCTTCAGCGATTAAAAGTGACATGTCATACGGGTCACTAGGGGTCATTGAACTTTACAGGGGTAAAAGTTAAGACATGCTCCGATTTGAACTGGGTTTGTTGCATCTTGTTTAGAATGATGAGCCATGAAATAAGTCAATCATATTGACCAGGTCAGAGGTCAAGAAAGGGTCACTAGGGGTCATTGAACTTTACAAGGGTAAATGTTAAGACATGCTCTGATTTGAAGGGGTTTGTTGCATCTTGTTTGGATTTAGGAGCCAAGAAAAAAAGTCAATCATATTGACCAGGTCAAAGGTCAAGAAGGGGTCACTAGGGGTCATTGAACTTTACAGGGGTAACAGTTAAGACATGCTCCGATTTGAACCGGGTTTGTTGCATCTTGTTTGGATTGATAAGCCAAGAAAATGAGTCAATCATATTGACCAGGTCAAAGGTCAAGAAGGGGTCACTAGGGGTCATTAAACTTTACAGAGGTAAAAGTTAAGACATGCTCTGATTTGGACCGGGTTTGTTGCATCTTGTTTGGTTTGATGAGCCAAGAAAATAAATAAATCATATTGACCAGGTTAAAGGTCAAGAAGGGGTCAATAGGGGTCATTGAACTTTAAAGGGGTAAAATTTAAGACATGATCCGATTTGGACCGGATTTGTTGCATCTTGTTTGGATTGATGAGCCAAGAAAATAAGTCAATCATTTTAATCAGGTCAAAGGTTAAGAAGGGGTCACTAGGGATCATTTTCTCATAAAAAAATCAAGGTAGCCTGGTCTTAGACCGGAGCAAGATCTAGTTCTGCTTCTTATTGCAATATTTCTACAAAATGCTTCTTCTCCTACAGTATGCATGCTACAATCACCAGATTTAGTCAGTAGGACCCCCTACCTGACCTACATATAGGGTCTTCACAGTTTGGGGTCAAAGGTCACACAGGGGTCATAAGGGGTCAAAACGTGATTTTCACTTAAAACGCATTTCCAATTTAGTGAAATGACCTAGGATCATCAAAATTGGTCCACATATTTCTTATGACCGTACGCATATATAATAGTTCGGTTTTTAAAATTAAAAATCATTTGGGGTCACTAGGGGTCAAAATGTAAATTTTCACTTCTATTACTTAAAATGCTTCTCCTCATACAGTTTACATGCTACAATCACCAGATTTGGTCAGTAGAACCCCCAACCTGACCTACATATAGGGTTTTCTCAATTGGGGTCAAAGGTCACACAGGGGTCAATAGGGGTCATTGAACTTTACAGGGGTAAAAGTTAAGACATGCTCCGATTTTGACCGGGTTTGTTGCATCTTGTTTGGTTTGATGAGCCAAGAAAATAAGTTAATCATATTGACCAGGTCAAAGGTCAAGAAGGGGTCACTAGGGGTCAAAATGTTAATTTTCACTTCTATTACTTAAAATGCTTCTCCTCCTACAGTTAACATGCTATAATCACCAGATTTGGTCAGTAGGACCCCCTACCTAACTTACATATAGGGTCTTCATAGTTTGGGGTCAAAGGTCACACAGGGGTCATAAGGGGTCAAAACGTGATTTTCACATAAAACGCCCTTGCATTTTATTGAAATGACCTAGGATCGTCAGAATCAATCAACATATGCCTTTTGACCGTATGCATATATAATAGTTTGGTTTTCATTTAAATCATGACCTTGGGGTCAAACGGTCAGGAACAAGACAAAAATCAAGGTCCCCTGGTCTTAGACCGGAGTCATATCTAGTTTCACTTGTAATTGTTCTGCCCAGCTAATTACGGGAGCAAGCAACTAATAGGCTTTACACACAAATGTCGGCCTATTAAAACCGCTCTATTTCAAAAAACCTTCAGTTAATTTTAATGAGAATTTGCAATCTTACGATTATTTATAACATATCTGAAAATCAAGGCAAGTTTAATGATTACATTTTTCAGTAAATACCGCTGAATTGGGAAGTATTAATTTCATCACCTAATTATCAGTACTCAGTCTGGGATGCACAGTGGCGGTAAATCGGCTAATGAAATTATAATAAAGCTCAAATCATCCCGTTTTTTTACAAACTTCACGTACATATTTCACACAATACATAGATGCAACATTCGAGAGGATAGCACCAAATGTGTTGATTTCGCAAACCTTTTGTGCTTGATAGGAACTATTGCTGTATACAACTTTTTGCCGGAAGTGGATTTCCAGACTGAATTAGTTATGTGCGCCCTTATACGCTACGTACGGTTTTTATTCTGTTCAGCTCGGGTAGCTTCACTTGATCAAAATTAATGTGCGATGCGGTAGCAATTTCAGTTTTTTTCATTAAGCTTAATACACGTAGTCATTATTTGTTTCTTCCGTTATTTACGGCTTATTTACAACACCGAAGCTTGATGTGTTAGGTATTGGCCCTGTGAACTTATACGAGAGTTCAAAGAGTTGTTTAACTAAGATGTGGGAGCCCAATTACTCCGTCCACATTATCGAGTTGTTCAATGCAGGACAGGTGAGAAACCTTTCCTGTTCAATGTTAGGCCTACTGGTTAACTGAAAGTTCACTATTTTAAACGTACTTATGATGACAACCAAAACACATACCAATCTGACGAATCCTTAGATATTTCTTTCTTTAATGTACGTGTCATTCATCTTCTTCTAACAACGATCTAATTCTAATTTATGTTGATTTTATGGTTAAAAAAGACGTGAGCAATCCTAAGTAACATGCAACTCGTCTATCCTCTAACAACGATCTAATTCTAATTTATGTTGATTTTATGGTTAAAAAAGACGTGAGCAATCCTAAGTAACATGCAACTCGTCTATCCTCGAAGGGCCAATGCATCGATTACTTTACGTCACTCATCAATCATTAAATATTAGTACCAGGGAGGTGTCGACACCTCCCTGGTAGTACGAAGTGGGCGGGGATGACGTATTCACTGATGTCTAATAACCCACACAAGCAACTGGACATCATGAAAGTAAACCTTTTTTATTACCGAAAATGGTTTAAATTGGGCATGACTTGCCCGGGTGACTAGCCCAGTTTTCAGCAATATGAGGCAAACTACTTTTGGTAAAACTGTAGGAGGAGAAGCATTGTAAGTAATAGAAGTGAAAATTAACATTTTGACTATAGTGACCCCTTCTTGACCTTTGACCTGGTCAATATGATTGACTTATTTTCTTGGCTCATCAAACCAAACAAGATGCAAGAACCTGGTCTAAGTCGGAGCATGTCTTTTACTTTTACCCCTGTAAAGTTCGATGACCCCTTATGACATGACGCCTGTGTGACCTTTGACCCCAAACTGTGAGGAGCCTATATGTAAGTCAGGTAGGGGGTCCTACTGACCAAATCATGTGATTATAGCATGTAAACTGTATGAGGAGAAGCATTTTAAGTAATATAAGTGAAAAGTAACAGTTTGACCCCTAGTGACCCCAAAAACCGAACTATTAAATATGCGTACGGTCATACGGAATATATTGACCAATGTTGACGATCCTATGTCATTTCACTAAATTGAAACGGCGTTTTAAGTGAAAATCACGATTTGACCCCTTATGACGCCTGTGTGACCTTTGACCCCAAAATGTGAAGACCCTATATGTAAGTCAGGTAGGGGGTCCTACTGAACAAATCTAGTGATTATAGCATGTAAACTGTAGGAGGAGAAGCAGTAATATAAGTGAAAATTAACATTTTGACCCCTAGTGACCTCTTCTTGACATTTGACCTGGTCAATAATATTGACTTATTTTCTTGGCTCATCAAACCAAACAAGATGCAACAAACCCAGTCCAAATCGGAGCATGTCTTAATTTTTACCTCTGTAAAGTTCAATGACCCCTTACGACCCCTGTGTGACCTTTGACCCTAAACTGAGAAGACCCTATATGTAAGTCAGGTAGGGGGTCCTACTGACCAAATCTGGTGATTGTAGCATGTAAACTGTATGAGGAGAAGCATTTTAAGCAATAAAGGTGAAATTTAACATTTTGACCTCTAGTGACCCCAATTTAGTTTATTGTATATGCGTACGGTCATAAGGAATATGTTGACTAATTTTGACGATCCTAGGTCATTTCACTAAATTGAAACGGCGTTTTAAGTGAAAATCACGTTTTGACCCCTTATGACCCCTGTGTGACCTTTGACCCCAAACTGTGAAGACCCTATATGTAGGTCAGGTAGGGGGTCCTACTGACCAAATCTGGTGATTGTAGCATGTAAACTGTAGGAGAAGAAGCATTTTGTAGAAATATTGCCAGAAGAAGAAGAACTAGAGCTAATTGTGCTTCAAGAAGCACGGATATTGGCTGCTTAACATTTAATTTTTGGCCCCTAGTAACCCATTCATGACCTTTGACTTGGTCATGATAATTAACTTGTTTTTTACTTGGTCTTGATAATCAACTTTTTTAAAAATTTTTTTTACTTAAACAAGATGAAACTAGAGATAATTGTGTTCATAGATCACGAATATATATTAGTCTCAACACGTTTTTGTCCTCTGGGGCGTGCCATAGTTTGGCACGATTTTATGATAAGAAAACATTATATGTGCATCCCTTTTTCTCAAATAATTTGTTAATCCTTTATATGATTTGTTGATTCTGTCACTACTTTATGTCTTTTGTAGTACTGAGTCCGAAGATGTTTGAATGGAAATCTAACTCCATTTCCGCTTTGTGATATTAATTTGTTGGCATTAATTCAAACTTCTATTACAAATTTGTTGATAGAATGCCGTATATGACATTATACGGATATCATCATTAATATAAAGACACACGGGGTAAAATTTAAGACTTGCTCCGATTTTGACCGGTGATGGCTCATTTTGTAGGGATTGATGAGACAAGAAAAAAAGTCAATTATTTTTTTTGGGTCAAAGGTCAAAAAAAGGTCACTAGGGGTCCTAATGTAGTAAAAATTTACATTTCGACCCCTAGTGACCCTTTTTTGACCTTTGACCCCAAAAAAATGATTAACTTTTTTGCTTGTCTCATCAATGCCTACAAAATGAGATATGACCGGTCAATATTGGAGCATGTCTTAAATTTAATCCCTGTTTAGGTCAATGACCTCTAGTGACCGAATGTGACATGTCACTTTTAATCGCTGAACAGCCTATATGAACATTGATCCAAGGAATCTTTTGACCAATTCTGACAATCATAGGTCATTTCCTCTTAGACAAGTAGTATTTTGAGTGAATGGAGTGAAAATTTACATTTTGACCCCTTGTGACCCCAAATATTTTTTGATTTTAAAAACCAAACTATTGTATATGCGTATGGTCAAAAGGAATATGTTGACCAATTCTGACGATACTAGGTCATTTCACTAAATTTCAACAGCGTTTTAAGTAAAAATCACGTTTTTACCCGTATTGACCCCTGTGTGACCTTTGACCACAAACTGTGAAGACCCTATATGAAGGTTAGGTGGGGGGTTCTACTGACCATGTCTGGTGAATGTAGCTTGTAAACTGTAGGAGTAGAAGCATTTTAAAGCAAATCACGTTTGGACCCCTAGTGACCCCTGTGTGACCTTTGAACCAAAACTGTGAAGACCCTATATGAAGATCAGGTAGGGGTCCTACTGACCAAGTCTGGTGAATGTAGCATGTAAACTGTAGGAGTAGAAGCATTTTAAAGAAAATCACGTTTTGACCCCTACAGACCCCCGTGTGACCTTTGACCCAAAACTGTGAAGACCCTATATGGAGGTCAGGTAGGGGGTCCTACTGACCAAGTCTGGTGAATGTATCATGTAAACTGTAGGAGTAGAAGCATTTTAAAGAAAATCACGTTTTGACCCCTACAGACTTCCGTGTGACCTTTGACCCAAAACTGTGAAGACCCGATATGGAGGTCAGGTAGGGGGTCCTACTGACCAAGTCTGGTGAATGTAGCATGTAAACTGTAGGAGTAGAAGCATTTTAAAGAAAATCACGTTTTGACCCCTACAGACCCCCGTGTGACCTTTGACCCAAAACTGTGAAGACCCTATATGGAGGTCAGATAGGGGGTCCTACTGACCGAGTTTGGGGATTGTAGCATGTAAACTGTAGGAGAAGAAGCATTTTTAAGGAGCGTTTGGAAGAAAGAAAGAAAGAACTAGATCTTGCTCCGGTCTAAGACCAGGCTACCTTGATTTTTTATGAGAACATGATCCCTAGTGACCTCTTCTTGACCTTTGACCTGGTTATTATGATTGACTTATTTTCTTGGCTCATCAAACCAAACAAGATGCAACAAACCCGGTCCAAATCGGAGCATGTCTTAACTTTTACCCCTGTAAATTTCAATGACCCCTAGTGACCTCGTATGACATGTCACTTTTAATCGCTGAACACCCTATATGTGCATGTACCCAAGGAATATTTTGACTAATTATGAAGGTCATGAATCATTTCCTCTGAGACAAGATGCATTTTAAGTGATCGAATTGAAAATTTACATTTTGACCCCTAGTGACCCCTTTTTGACCTTTGACC
The DNA here is from genome assembly GCA_035610835.1 of Ophiura sarsii. NCBI lineage: Eukaryota > Metazoa > Echinodermata > Ophiuroidea > Amphilepidida > Ophiuridae > Ophiura > Ophiura sarsii. The sequence goes on from JAYJML010000148.1 coordinate 29,390, forward strand.
TGGTCAATATGATTGACTTATTTTCTTGGCTCATCAAACCAAACAAGATGCAAGAAACCCGGTCCAAATCGGAGCATGTCTTAACTTTTACCCCAGTAAAGTTCAATGACCCCTAGTGACCCCGTATGACATGTCACTTTTAATCGCTGAACACCCTATATGTGCATAGACCCAAGGACTCTTTTGACCAATTGTGAAGGTCATGAGTCATTTCCTCTGAGACAAGATGCATTTTAAGCGCTCGAATTGAAAATTTACATTTTGACCCCTAGTGACCCCTTCTTGACCTTTGACCTGGTCAATATGATTGACTTATTTTCTTGGCTCATCAAACCAAACAAGATGCAAGAAACCCGGTCCAATTCGGAGCATGTCTTAACTTTTACCCCTGTAAAGTTCAATGACCCCTAGTGACCCCGTATGACATGTCACTTTTAATCGCTGAACACCCTATATGTGCATAGACCCAAGGACTCTTTTGACTAATTGTGAAGGTCATGAATCATTTCCTCTGAGACAAGATGCATTTTAAGCGATCGGATTGAAAATTTACATTTTGACCCCTAGTGACCCCTTTTTGACCTTTGACCTGGTCAATATGATTGACTTATTTTCTTGGCTCATCAAACCAAACAAGATGCAACAAACCCGGTCCGAATCGGAGCATGTCTTAACTTTTACCTCTGTAAAGTTCAATGACCCCTAGTGACCCCGTATGACATGTCATTTTTAATCGCTGAAGACCCTATATGAGCATGGACCCAAGGAATCTTTTGACCAATTATGAAGGTCATGAGTCATTTCCTCTGAGACAAGATGCATTTTAAGTGATCGAATTGAAAATTTACATTTTGACCCCTAGTGACCCCAAATGATTTTTAATTTTAAAAACCGTTCTTTTGTATATGCGTACGGTCAAAAGGAATATGTGGACCAATTTTGACGATCCTAGGTCATTTCACTAAATTGGAAATGCGTTTTAAGTAAAAATCACCTTTTGACCCCTAGTGACCCCTGTGTGACCTTTGACCCCAAACTGTGAAGACCCTATATGAAGGTTAGGTGGGGGGTTCTACTGACCAAGTCTGGTGATTGTAGCATGTAAGATGTAGGAGGAGATGCATTTTGTAGGTGGGTTTGAGGAAAGAAAGAAAGAAAGAAAGAAAGAAAGAAAGAAAGAAAGAAAGAAAGAAGAAAGAAACGGCAGAGATACAGAACCTCGATTTTTGGAAAAAATCAAGGTAAAGAAAGAAACAAACAAACAAACAAACAAACAAAGAAACGGAAGGAATAGAGTATATTGGCTCGCTACGCAGCCAATATAACTAGATATGACTCCGGTCTAAGACCAGGGGACCTTGATTTTTGTCTTGTTCCTGACCGTTTGACCCAAAGGTCATGATTTAATTGAAAAACCGAACTGTTATATATATATGCATACGGTCAAAAGGCATATGTTGATTTAATCTGACGATCCTAGGTCATTTCAATAAAATGCAAGGGCGTTTTATGTGAAAATGACGTTTTAACCCCTAGTGACCCCTGTATGACCCTTTACCCCAAACTGTGAAGACCCTATATGAAGGTCAGGTAGGCGGTTGTACTGACCGAGCCTGGTGATTGTAGCATGTACACTGTAGGAGAAGAAGCATTTTAAGTTATAAAAGTGAAAATAACATTTTGACCCCTAGTGACCCCAAATATTTTTTGATTTTGAAAACCGAACAATTTTATATGCGTACGGTCATAGGGAATATGTTGACCAATTTTGACGATCCTATGTCATTTCACTAAATTGCAAGGGCGTTTTAAGTGGAAATCACGTTTTGACCCCTTATGTCCCCTGTGTGACCTTTGACCCCGAACTGTGAAGACCCTATATGTAAGTCAGGTAGGGGGTCCTACTGACCAAATCTGGTGATTATAGCATGTAAACTGTAGGAGGAGAAGCATTTTAAGTAATATAAGTGAAAATTAACATTTTGACCCTAGTGACCCCTTTTTTACCTTTGACCTGGTCAATATGATTGACTTATTTTCTTGGCTCATCAAATCAAACAAGATGCAACAAACCTGGTCCAAATCGGAGCATGTCTTAGCTTTTACCCCAGTAAAGTTCAATGACCCCTAGTGACTCCTGCTTGACATTTGACCTAGTCAATATATTGACTTATTTTCTTGGCTCATCAATCCAAACAAGATGCAACAAACCCGGTCCAAATCGGAGCATGTCTTAACTTTTACCCCAGCAAAGTTCAATGACCCCTAGTGACCCCTTCTTGACCTTTGACCTGGTCAATATGATTGATTTATTTTCTTGGCTCATCAATTAAAACAAGATGCAACAAACCCGGTTCAAATCGGAGCATGTCTTAACCTTTACCTCTGTAAAGTTCAATGACCCCTAGTGACCCCATATGACATGTCACTTTTAATCGCTGAAGACCCTATATGGGCATGGACCCAAGGAATCTTTTGACCAATTATGAAGGTCATGAGTCATTTCCTCTGAGACAAGATGCATTTTAAGTGATCGAATTGAAAATTTACATTTTGACCCCTAGTGACCCCAAATGATTTTTAATTTTAAAAACCGAACTTTCATATATGCGTACGGTCATAAGGCATATGTGGACCAATTTTGATGATCCTAGGTCATTTCACTAAATTGGAAATGCGTTTTAAGTGAAAATCACGTTTTGACCCCTAGTGACCCCTGTGTGACCTTTGACCCCAAACTGTGAAGACCCTATATGTAGGTCAGGTAGGGGGTCCTACTGACCAAATCTGGTGATTGTAGCATGTAAACTGTAGGAGAAGAAGCATTTTGTAGAAATATTGCAAGAAGAAGCAGAAGAAGCAGAAGAAGCAGATGAAAGAAACGGCAGAGATAGAGTACCTCGATTTTTGATGGAGTAATGCGTACGGTCAAAAGGAATATGTTGACCAATTCTGACGATCCTAGGTCATTTCACTAAATTGCAAATGCGTTTTTAGTGAAAATCACGTTTTGACCCCTAGTGACCTTTTCTTGACCTCTGACTCAAAACTTGTAATTGACTTTTTTGCTTGGCTAATCAATGCGCACAAGAAAAAAGTAATCCCGTCAAAATCGGAGCATGTCTTAAGATTTTCACCTGTATAGTTCAATGACCTCTAGTGACCTCGTGTGACATGTCACTTTTAGTGGAGAAGGACCCTATATGGACATGGATAAGAGAAATCTTTTGACTAATTCTGACAATTATAGGTCATAATCTCTTGGACAAGTAGTATTTTGAGTGCGAGGAGTGAAAATGTACATTTTGACCCCTATTGACCTTTTTTTGACCTTTGATCTTAACGGTATGATTGACTTTTGTTCTTGTCTCATCAATGCCCACAAAATAAAAGAAACCCGGTCAAAATCGGAGCATGCGTTATATTTTTTTTGGTTAAAGTTCAATGACCCCTAGTGACCCTGTTTGACATGTCACTTTTAGTGTGGAAGGACCCTATATGAACACTGATCAAAGGAATCTTTTGAATAATTCTGAGTATCATCAGTCATTTTCCCTCGGACAAGTAGGGTTTTGAGTGAATGGAGTAAAATTTACATTTTGACCCCTAGTGACCCCAAATGATTTTTAATTTTAAAAACCGTTCTTTTGTACATGCGTACGGTCAAAAGGAACATGTTGACCAATTCTGAAGATCCTAGGTCATTTCACTAAATTGCAAATGCGTTTTAAGTGAAAATCACGTTTTGACCCCTAGTGACCCCTGTGTGACCTTTGACCCCTTATGCTTTTCAACCTGAGTAGTGGTGCACACAAGGGTTCTTATGACCAAATATGGTTAAAATCGGGTCAATGGTTACGGAGCTATAGGTCCCATGACAGAAGAAGAAAGATTTCTTGTTTTTGTCAACCAAATACAAAAACATACTAGACATGACTGTGATCGGAGATCACGAATATTAGTCGAGTGTGTTACATGTTAACCCCTTCGAGTGGTAAATGGAGTAAATAAATACAGTTGAACCCCTAGTGACCTTTTCTTGACCTCTGACCCAAAACTTGTAATTGACTTTTTTTGCTTGGCTGATCAATGCGCACAACAAAAAAGTAGTCCCGTCAAAATCGGAGCATGTCTTAAGATTTTTACATGTATAGTTCAATGACCTCTAGTGACCTCGTGTGACATGTCACTTTTAGTGGAGAAGGACCCTATATGGACATGGATAAGAGGAATCTTTTGACTAATTCTGACAATCATAGGTCATTATCTCTTGGACAAGTAGTATTTTGAGTGCGAGGAGTGAAAATGTACATTTTGACCCCTAGTGACCTTTTTTTGACCTTTGATCTTAACGGTATGATTGACTTTTGTTCTTGTCTTATCAATGCCCACAAAATAAAAGAAACCCGGTCAAAATCGGAGCATGCCTTTTATTTTCCCTCTGTAAAGTTCAATGACCTCTAGTGACCCCGTCTGATATGTCACTTTTAGTGCGGAAGGACCCTATATGAACATTGATCCAAGGAATCTTTTGACCAATTCTGAGTATCATCAGTCATTTTCCCTCGGACAAGTAGGGTTTTGAGTGAATGGAGTAAAATTTACATTTTGACCCCTAGTGACCCCAAATATTTTTTGATTTAAAAATCCGAACTATTGTACATGCGTACGGTCAAAAGGAATATGTTGATAAATTCTGACGATCATAGATCATTTCACTAAATTGCAAATGCGTTTTTAGTAAAAATCACGTTTTGACCCCTAGTGACCCCTGTGTGACCTTTGACCCCTTATGCTTTTCAACCTGAGTAGTGGTGCACATAAGGGTTCTTATGACCAAATATGGTCAAAATCGGCTCAATGGTTACGGAGCTATAGGTCTCATGACAGAAGAAAAAAAGATTTCTTGTTTTTGTCAACCAAATACAAAAACATACTAGACATGACCTGTGATCGGAGATCACGAATATTAGTCGGGTGTGTTACATGTTAACCCCTTCGAGTGGTAAATGGAGTAAATAAATACAGTTGAACCCCTAGTGACCTTTTCTTGACCTCTGACCCAAAACTTGTAATTGACTTTTTTGCTTGGCTGATCAATGCGCACAAGAAAAAGGTAGTCCCGTCAAAATCGGAGCATGTTTTAAGATTTTCACTTGTAAAGTTCAATGACCTCTAGTGACCCCGTGTGACATGTCACTTTTAGTGGAGAAGGACCCTATATGAACATGGATGAGAGGAACCTTTTGACTAATTCTGACAATCATAGGTCATTTCCTCTCGGACAAGTAGCATTTTGAGTGAATGGAGTGAAAATTTACATTTTGACCCCTAGTGACCCCAAATATTTTTTGATTTTAAAAACCGAACTATTGTACATGCGTACGGTCAAAAGGAATATGTTGACCAATTCTGACGATCCTAGGTCATTTCACTAAATTGCAAATGCGTTTTTAGTGAAAATCACGTTTTGACCCCTAGTGACCTTTTCTTGACCTCTGACCCAAAACTTGTAATTAACTTTTTTGCTTGGCTGATCAATGCGCACAAGAAAAAAGTAGTCCCGTTAAAATCGGAGCATGTCTTAAGATTTTAACCTGTATAGTTCAATGACCTCTAGTGACCTCGTGTGACATGTCACTTTTAATGGAGAAGGACCCTATATGGACATGGATAAGAGGAATCTTTTGACTAATTCTGACAATCATAGGTCATTATCTCTTGGACAAGTAGTATTTTGAGTGCGAGGAGTGAAAATGTACATTTTGACCCCTAGTGACCTTTTATTGACCTTTGATCTTAACAATATGATTGACTTTTGTTCTTGTCTCATCAATGCCCACAAAATAAAAGAAACCCGGTCAAAATCGGAGCATGCGTTATATTTTCCCACTGTAAAGTTCAATGACCCCTAGTGACCCCGTTTGATATGTCACTTTTAGTGTGGAAGGACCCTATATGAACATTGATCCAAGAAATCTTTTGACAAATTCTGAGTATCATCAGTCATTTTCCCTCGGACAAGTAGGGTTTTGAGTGAATGGAGTAAAATTTACATTTTGACCCCTAGTGACCCCAAATGATTTTTAATTTTAAAAACCGTTCTTTTGTACATGCGTACGGTCAAAAGGAATATGTGGACCAATTTTGACGATCATAGGTCATTTCACTAAATTGCAAATGCGTTTTTAGTAAAAATCACGTTTTGACCCCTAGTGACCCCTGTGTGACCTTTGACCCCTTATGCTTTTCAACCTGAGTAGTGGTGCACATAAGGGTTCTTATGACCAAATATGGTCAAAATCGGCTCAACGGTTACGGAGCTATAGGTCCCATGACAGAAAAAGAAGAAGACGAAGAAAGAAACAGGACGAATACAGTATATTAGTCGTTTCTCGACTAATATAAGAAAGAAAGAAAGAAGAAAGAAACAGGACAAATACAGATATAACTAGACATGACCTGTGATCGGAGATCACGAATATTAGTCGGGTGTGTTACATGTTAACCCCTTCGAGTGGTAAATGGAGTAAATAAATACAGTTGAACCCCTAGTGACCTTTTCTTGACCTCTGACCCAAAACTTGTAATTGACTTTTTTGCTTGGCTGATCAATGCGCACAAGAAAAAAGTAGTCCCGTCAAAATCGGAGCATGTCTTAAGATGTTTTAAGATTTTCACCTGTAAAGTTCAATGACCTCTAGTGACCCCGTGTGACATGTCACTTTTAGTGGAAAAGGACCCTATTTGAACATGGATAAGAGGAATCTTTTGACTAATTCTGACAATCATAGGTCATTTCCTCTCGGACAAGTAGCATTTTGAGTGAATGGAGTGAAAATTTACATTTTGACCCCTAGTGACCCCAAATATCTTTGGATTTTAAAAACCTAACTATTGTACATGCGTACGGTCAAAAGGTTTATGTTGACCAATTCTGACGATCCTAGGTCATTTCACTAAATTGCAAATGCGTTTTTAGTGAAAATCACGTTTTGACCCCTAGTGACCTTTTTTTGACCTCTGACCCAAAACTTGTAATTGACTTTTTTGCTTGGCTGATCAATGCGCACAAGAAAAAAGTAGTCCCGTCAAAATCTAGGCATGTCTTAAGATTTTCACTTGTATAGTTCAATGACCTCTAGTGACCTCGTGTGACATGTCACTTTTAGTGGAGAAGGACCCTATATGGACATGGATAAGAGGAATCTTTTGACCGATTCTGACAATTATAGGTCATTATCTCTTGGACAAGTAGTATTTTGAGTGCGAGGAGTGAAAATGTACATTTTGACCCCTAGTGACCTTTTTTTGACCTTTGATCTTAACGGTATGATTGACTTTTGTTCTTGTCTCATCAATGCCCACAAAATAAAAGAAACCCGGTCAAAATCGGAGCATGCGTTATATTTTCCCTCTGTAAAGTTCAATGACCCCTAGTGACCCTGTTTGACATGTCACTTTTAGTGTGGAAGGACCCTAAATGAACATTGATCCAAGGAATCTTTTGACTAATTCTGAGTATCATCAGTCATTTTCCCTCGGACAAGTAGGGTTTTGAGTGAATGGAGTAAAATTTACATTTTGACCCCTAGTGACCCCAAATTATTTTTAATTTTAAAAACCGTTCTTTTGTACATGCGTACGGTCAAAAGGAATATGTGGACCAATTTTGACGATCCTAGGTCATTTCACTAAATTGGAAATGCGTTTTAAGTGAAAATCACGTTTTGACCCCTAGTGACCCCTGTGTGACCTTTGACCCCTTATACTTTTCAACCTGAGTAGTGGTGCACATAAGGGTTCTTATGACCAAATATGGTCAAAATCGGCTCAACGGTTACGGAGCTATAGGTCCCATGACAGAAAAAGAAAGAACTAGACATGACCTGTGATCGGAGATCACGAATATTAGTCGGGTGTGTTACATGTTAACCCCTTCGAGTGGTAAATGGAGTAAATAAATACAGTTGAACCCCTAATGACCTTTTTTTGACCTCTGACCCAAAACTTGTAATTGACTTTTTTGCTTGGCTGATCAATGCGCACAAGAAAAAGGTAGTCCCGTCAACATCGGAGCATGTTTTAAGATTTTCACTTGTAAAGTTCAATGACCTCTAGTGACCCCGTGTGACATGTCACTTTTAGTGGAGAAGGACCCTATATGAACATGGATGAGAGGAACCTTTTGACTAATTCTGACAATCATAGGTCATTTCCTCTCGGACAAGTAGCATTTTGAGTGAATGGAGTGAAAATTTACATTTTGACCCCTAGTGACCCCAAATATTTTTTGATTTTAAAAACCGAACTATTGTACATGCGTACGGTCAAAAGGAATATGTTGACCAATTCTGACGATCCTAGGTCATTTCACTAAATTGCAAATGCGTTTTTAGTGAAAATCACGTTTTGACCCCTAGTGACCTTTTTTTGACCTCTGACCCAAAACTTGTAATTGACTTTTTTGCTTGGCTGATCAATGCGCACAAGAAAAAAGTAGTTTTGTTAAAATCGGAGCATGTCTTAAGATTTTCACCTGTATAGTTCAATGACCTCTAGTGACCTCGTGTGACATGTCACTTTTAGTGGAGAAGGACCCTATATGGACATGGATAAGAGGAATCGTTTGACTAATTCTGACAATCATAGGTCATTATCTCTTGGACAAGTAGTATTTTGAGTGCGAGGAGTGAAAATGTACATTTTGACCCCTAGTGACCTTTTCTTGACCTTTGATATTAACAATATTATTGACTTTTGTTCTTGTCTCATCAATGCCCACAAAATAAAAGAAACCCGGTCAAAATCGGAGCATGCGTTATATTTTCCCACTGTAAAGTTCAATGACCCCTAGTGACCCCGTTTGATATGTCACTTTTAGTGTGGAAGGACCCTATATGAACATTGATCCAAGGAATCTTTTGACTAATTCTGAGTATCATCAGTCATTTTCCCTCGGACAAGTAGGGTTTTGAGTGAATGGAGTAAAATTTACATTTTGACCCCTAGTGACCCCAAATTATTTTTAATTTTAAAAACCGTTCTTTTGTACATGCGTACGGTCAAAAGGAATATGTGGACCAATTTTGACGATCCTAGGTCATTTCACTAAATTGGAAATGCGTTTTAAGTGAAAATCACGTTTTGACCCCTAGTGACCCCTGTGTGACCTTTGACCCCTTATGCTTTACAACCTGAGTAGTGGTGCACATAAGGGTTCTTATGACCAAATATGGTCAAAATCGGGTCAATGGTTACGGAGCTATAGGTCCCATGACAGGAGAAAGAAGAACTAGACATGACCTGTGATCGGAGATCACGAATATTAGTCGGGTGTGTTACATGTTAACCCCTTCGAGTGGTAAATGGAGTAAATAAATACAGTTGAACCCCTAGTGACCTTTTCTTGACCTCTGACCCAAAACTTGTAATTGACTTTTTTGCTTGGCTGATCAATGCGCACAAGAAAAAGGTAGTCCCGTCAAAATCGGAGCATGTTTTAAGATTTTCACTTGTAAAGTTCAATGACCTCTAGTGACCCCGTTTGACATGTCACTTTTAGTGGAGAAGGACCCTATATGAACATGGATGAGAGGAACCTTTTGACTAATTCTGACAATCATAGGTCATTTCCTCTCGGACAAGTAGCATTTTGAGTGAATGGAGTGAAAATTTACATTTTGACCCCTAGTGACCCCAAATATTTTTTGATTTTAAAAACCGAACTATTGTACATGCGTACGGTCAAAAGGAATAGGTTGACCAATTCTGACGATCCTAGGTCATTTCACTAAATTGCAAATGAGTTTTTAGTGAAAATCACGTTTTGACCCCTAGTGACCTTTTTTTTGACCTCTGACCCAAAACTTGTAATTGACTTTTTTGCTTGGCTGATTAATGCGCACAAGAAAAAAGTAGTCTTGTCAAAATCGGAGCATGTCTTAAGATTTTCACCTGTATAGTTCAATGACCTCTAGTGACCTCGTGTGACATGTCACTTTTAGTGGAGAAGGACCCTATATGGACATGGATAAGAGGAATCGTTTGACTAATTCTGACAATCATAGGTCATTATCTCTTGGACAAGTAGTATTTTGAGTGCGAGGAGTGAAAATGTACATTTTGACCCCTAGTGACCTTTTCTTGACCTTTGATATTAACAATATTATTGACTTTTGTTCTTGTCTCATCAATGCCCACAAAATAAAAGAAACCCGGTCAAAATCGGAGCATGCGTTATATTTTCCCACTGTAAAGTTCAATGACCCCTAGTGACCCCGTTTGATATGTCACTTTTAGTGTGGAAGGACCCTATATGAACATTGATCCAAGGAATCTTTTGACTAATTCTGAGTATCATCAGTCATTTTCCCTCGGACAAGTAGGGTTTTGAGTGAATGGAGTAAAATTTACATTTTGACCCCTAGTGACCCCAAATTATTTTTAATTTTAAAAACCGTTCTTTTGTACATGCGTACGGTCAAAAGGAATATGTGGACCAATTTTGACGATCCTAGGTCATTTCACTAAATTGGAAATGCGTTTTAAGTGAAAATCACGTTTTGACCCCTAGTGACCCCTGTGTGACCTTTGACCCCTTATGCTTTACAACCTGAGTAGTGGTGCACATAAGGGTTCTTATGACCAAATATGGTCAAAATCGGGTCAATGGTTACGGAGCTATAGGTCCCATGACAGGAGAAAGAAGAACTAGACATGACCTGTGATCGGAGATCACGAATATTAGTCGGGTGTGTTACATGTTAACCCCTTCGAGTGGTAAATGGAGTAAATAAATACAGTTGAACCCCTAGTGACCTTTTCTTGACCTCTGACCCAAAACTTGTAATTGACTTTTTTGCTTGGCTGATCAATGCGCACAAGAAAAAGGTAGTCCCGTCAAAATCGGAGCATGTTTTAAGATTTTCACTTGTAAAGTTCAATGACCTCTAGTGACCCCGTTTGACATGTCACTTTTAGTGGAGAAGGACCCTATATGAACATGGATGAGAGGAACCTTTTGACTAATTCTGACAATCATAGGTCATTTCCTCTCGGACAAGTAGCATTTTGAGTGAATGGAGTGAAAATTTACATTTTGACCCCTAGTGACCCCAAATATTTTTTGATTTTAAAAACCGAACTATTGTACATGCGTACGGTCAAAAGGAATAGGTTGACCAATTCTGACGATCCTAGGTCATTTCACTAAATTGCAAATGAGTTTTTAGTGAAAATCACGTTTTGACCCCTAGTGACCTTTTTTTGACCTCTGACCCAAAACTTGTAATTGACTTTTTTGCTTGGCTGATTAATGCGCACAAGAAAAAAGTAGTCTTGTCAAAATCGGAGCATGTCTTAAGATTTTCACCTGTATAGTTCAATGACCTCTAGTGACCTCGTGTGACATGTCACTTTTTGTGGAGAAGGACCCTATATGGACATGGATAAGAGGAATCTTTTGACCAATTCTGACAATCATAGGTCATTATCTCTTGGACAAGTAGTATTTTGAGTGCGAGGAGTGAAAATGTACATTTTGACCCCCTAGTGACCTTTTCTTGACCTTTGATCTTAACGGTATGATTGACTTTTGTTCTTGTCTTATCAATGCCCACAAAATAAAAGAAACCCGGTCAAAATCGAAGCATGCCTTATATTTTTCCCCTGTAAAGTTCAATGACCTCTAGTGACCTCGTTTGACATGTCACTTTTAGTGTGGAAGGACCCTATATGAACATTGATCAAAGGAATCTTTTGACCAATTCTGAGTATCATCAGTCATTTTCCCTCGGACAAGTAGGGTTTTGAGTGAATGGAGTAAAATTTACATTTTGACCCCTAGTGACCCCAAATGATTTTTAATTTTAAAAACCTTTCTTTTGTACATGCGTACGGTCAAAAGGAATATGTGGACCAATTTTGACGATCCTAGGTCATTTCACTAAATTGCAAATGCGTTTTAAGGTGAAAATCACGTTTTGACCCCTAGTGACCCCTGTGTGACCTTTGACCCCTTATGCTTTTCAACCTGAGTAGTGGTGCACATAAGGGTTCTTATGACCAAATATGGTCAAAATCGGGTCAATGGTTACGGAGCTATAGGTCCCATGACAGGAGAAAGAAGAAACAGGACGAATACAGTATATTAGTCGTTTCTCGACTAATATAAAGAAGAAAGAAACAGGACAAATACAGTATATTAGTCGTTTCTCGACTAATATAACTAGACATAAGCTGCGATCGGAGATCGCGGATATTAGTCTAGCGGATTTGGTAGTTAGAGAGCGGGGATGTGCGTATTTGTTGGAACCAATCAGCGTTCAGTTTTGATTTTAAAAACCGAACTATTGTATATGCGTACGGTCAACAGGAATATGTTGGCCAATTCTGACGATCCTAGGTAATTTCACTAAATTGCAACGGCGTTTTAAGTGAACATCACTTTTTGACCCCTAGTGACCTTTTCTTGACCTTTGACCCCAAACTTATGATTGACTTTTTTTCTTGGCTTATCAATGCGCGCAAGAAAATAGTAGTTCCGTCAAAATCGGAGCATGTCTTAAGATTTTCACTTGTATAGTTCAATGACCTCTAGTGACCCCGTGTGACATGTCACTTTTAGTGGAGAAGGACCCTATATGAACATGGATGAGAGGAATCTTTTGACTAATTCTGACAATCATATGTCATTTCCTCTCGGACAAGTAGCATTTTGAGTGAATGGAGAAAAATTTACATTTTGACCCCTAGTGACCCCAAATATTTTATTGTACATGCGTACGGTCAAAAGGAATATGTTGACCAATTCTGACGATCATAGGTCATTTCACTAAATTGCAAATGCGTTTTTAGTGAAAATCACGTTTTGACCCTTAGTGACCTTTTCTTGACCTCTGACCCAAAACTTGTAATTGACTTTTTTGCTTGGCTGATCAATGCGCACAAGAAAAAAGTAAGCCTTTAAAAATCAGAGCATGTCTTAAGATTTTCACCTGTATAGTTCAATGACCTCTAGTGACCCCGTGTGATATGTCACTTTTAGTGCAGGAGCAACCTATATGAACATGGTCAAGGGAAATCTTTTGACTAATTCTGACAATCATCAGTCATTTTCCCTCGGACAAGTAGCATTTTGAGTGAATGGAGTGAACATTTACATTTTGACCCCTAGTGACCTTTTTTTGACCTTTGACCCAAAACTTATGATTAACTTTTTTTCTTAGCTGATCAATGCGCACAAGAAAAAAGTAGTCTTGTCAAAATCGGAGCATGTCTTAAGATTTTCACCTGTATAGTTCAATGACCTCTAGTGACCCCGTGTGACATGTCACTTTTAGTGCAGGAGCAACCTATATGAACATGGTCAAGGGAAATCTTTTGACGAATTCTGACAATCATCAGTCATTTTCCCTCGGACAAGTAGGGTTTTGAGTGAATGGATTAAAATTTACATTTTGACCCCTAGTGACCCCAAATGATTTTTAATTTTAAAAACCGTTCTTTTGTACATGCGTACGGTCAAAAGGAATATGTTGACCAATTCTGACGATCATAGGTCATTTCACTAAATTGCAAATGCGTTTTAAGTGAAAATCACGTTTTGACCCCTAGTGACCCCTGTGTGACTTTTGACCCCTTATGCTTTGAAACCTGAGTAGTGGTGCACACAAGTGTACTTGTGACCAAGTTTGATCAAAATCGGCCTAACGGTTACGGCGCACGGTGTCAGAGGTCAGAAGGCCAAGAATTAGAAGAAACCGGACGAATACAGTATATTAGTCGTTTCTCGACTAATATAAAGAAGAAAGAAACAGGACGAATACAGTATATTAGTCGTTTCTCGACTAATATAAAGAAGAAGAAAGAAACAGGACGAATACAGTATATTAGTCGTTTCTCGACTAATATAAGAAACGGCAGAGATAGAGTACCTCGATGTTTTTGAAAAAATCAAGGTAAGAAACAGGACGAATACAGTATATTAGTCGTTTCTCGACTAATATAATACAACTCATTGTAAGGAGAGAGATATGACCATACTCTTTTATTTTAAACAAAACATTTATTTTGTTTTCAATTGCGATACTAATATTTTGACCATCATGCGCAAGAGTGGCGACAATTTTATAATATACATGATTTCAGCCTTCAAGTTGAAAATGGAAGACTAGAAGCTTGATAATTTGTATGCGCGATGTTATTATTTCTTGAACTTGGTTTAATAACGACAATGTTCATATTTACTAAAATTACTATAATTTTGTTTCCAATTGTTATAAAAATATTGAACTTAAATCCTACAAATTTTTAAATGTTACTGTTCTTCAGTATAATATGTGATGAAAGTAATCTAGACAACTTTTATTTTATATTTTGTGTTAAACTTTGGTCTCATCTGGCTTATTATTTGGTGTAAATAAAATCTAGAACCATAAAAACACGTAAATCCATGTCATTTTGTAGAGAAGTATTGATTTCATGTATGTGCTGTCTGAATCACTCAAATGAGCAAACTTGGATGGAAGTGTTGACTAATGTTACGTAATTGCTCATTTCTCTGGAATTATTAAACCAAATCACATCCGGTTTTCTTTAAAGTATAGCAAACTATTTTCCCTTCATTTTTTCGTTTGAATTGTTCTATTCTGACACTTATTCAGGAAAGTTACAATCTTCTAAAGGTGCGTTGTAATTTTTTTTGGACACCCTGTACTGTTAGTCAAATGTACATCACGGATATTAGTCGAGGGCGTGTTGACCTTTGACCTGCTGATAACAGTATGCTCTTATTTGTATAGGAACTTGAGACCATTTTTGCCAATCATCTGTCATTTCCTCTCGGACAAGTAGAATTATGAGTTAATAGAGTGAAAATATACATTTTTAGCCCAAGTTACTTTTTCTTTACCTTTGACTCCAAACTTATGATTGACTTTGTTTCTTGGCTTATCAATGCGCACAAGAAAAAAAGTAGTCCAGTCAAAATCAGTGCATGTCTGCAGTTTTACACCTGTATAGTTCAATGACCCCTAGTAACCCGTTTGAAATTTCACTTTTAGTGGAGGAGCACCCTATAATTATGAACATTGATAGGAGGAACCTTTTGACTAATTCTAACAATCATCAGTCATTTCCTCTCAAACAAGTAGTATTTTTAGTTAATGGAGTGAAAAGTTACATTTTGACCCCTAGTGACTTTTTCATGACCTTTGACCCCAAACTTTTGATTGACTCTTGTTCTTGGCTTATCAATGTGCACAAGAACACAGTACAACATCAGAGCATGTCTTCAGTTTTACAACTGTATAGTTCAATGACCCCTAGTGACCCCGTTTGACATATCACTTTTAGTGGAGAAGCACCCTACATGAACATGGATCCAAGGAATCTTTTGACTAATTCTGAGTATCATCAGTCATTTTTGCTCGGACAAGTAGTATTTTGAGTGAATGGAGTTAAATTTACATTTTGACCTATAGTGACCCCAAACATTTTTCAATTTAAAAAACCCGAACTGTTATATATGCGTATGGCCAAAAGGAATATGTTGACTTATTCTGACGATCCTAGGTCATTTCACTAAATTGCAACGGCGTGAATTGAAAATCACGTTATGACCCCTAGTTACCTTTGTGTGACCTTTGACCCCTTATGCTTTGCAACCTGAGTAGTGGTGCATATAATGACTAAATATGGTCAAAATCGGCTCAATTGTTAAGGAGCTATAGGTCTTATGACAGAAGAAGAAGTAGCTATTGCATGCCATAAATAAATGAACATTTATATTTTGAACCCTAGTTACCTTTGAAACCAAGGTCATAATTTAGTTTTTTTCTTGGCTTAGCAATGCGCACAAGATGAAACAAATCCGGTCAAATTAGGAGCATGTCTAACAATTCACCCCTGTTTAGTCATTGACCCTTAGTGACCCCATATGACATGTCACTTTTAATCGCTGAAGATACTATGTAAACAAGGATACATTTAATCTTTTGATCAATTTTGACAATCCTCAGTCATTTCCTTCCTAAAAAAAAATCGCATTTTGAGTACGAGGGATGAAAATGTACATTTTGATCCCTAGTAATCCCTTCGTGACCTTTGACCGTAAAGTCATTATATTTTTTCTTGGCATATCAATGCGCACAAGATGGAACAATTCCGGTGAATATCGGAGAATGTCTAACATGTTACCACTGTTTAGGTCAATCAATCAATCAATCAATCAATCAATCAATCAATCAATCAATCAATCAATCAATCAATCAATCAATAAATAAACCAATCAATGAACCAACCAACCAACCAACCAACCAACCAACCAACCAACCAACCAACCAACCAACAAATAAATCAATAAATCAATAAATCAATAAATCAATAAATCAATAAATCAATAAATCAATCAATCAATCAATCAATCAATCAATCAATCAATCAATCAATCAATCAATCAATCAATCAATCAATCAATCAATCAATCAATCAATCAACCAGCGAACCAACCAACCAACCAACCAACCAACCAACCAACCAACCAACCAACCAACCAACCAACCAATCAATCATAACGGAGGAAAAGGCAGGAAGGCCAATAAGGCCTAGAACTTTAGTAATAGACACAACGCACAATATATTGTATTATTTCTGTAATAATGTCAAGCTTTACCAAGCTTATCAGTTACAAGTAGGCATATGAATATGAACAAAGCATGCCAAAGCCCATCATATTTCTTACAAGCAATGTTCCTAGAATATGAAATTTAGTGAAAAATAATGTATCTCATAATGTAGGCCTAATGTTATTCTCGGATAACATCATTCGATTTTATTATAGTTAATTTCGCTCTTTATTTTCATTTCATTTAACATGCAACTCCGTCAATTCTTTATGTATAAGTACGCATGTATCTAAAATCTAAGTGTTCTATTAACAGGTTTTGAATCATCCCTTAAAATTAAAACGATTAAGTACGATTAACGAGACACATTATTTGTATTTGTCTAACCATGCAACACCGTCAACAGCTTTACGTAAGTATGTTATCTAAATGTAAATGCTACTTTTGTTCTAGCCAAGGATCTTACAGGCTAACACATTATTTCATACTTAAAGCAATATAATCAACGTTCAATTCAATTCTAAGTAATTATCATTAACTATTAACCCTGCCACATTGTTAAGGTAATTGTGTGAAATTGATCATGTAGGTCTATCTGATATCATGTTACTCACTGAAAAAGGCGCGGGAACATAATTTGAATGGGGATAAGCAGTTACATTTTCTCTCGCTAGAGGTTTGAAGATACTGAATTTCAAAAATAATTCTTGAATTGTTTCATGATATTAAATTTTTAGATACACTTCTGGATGATAAATCATATATTTGCTAGCAGTGTTTTCGTGCTTGATAATCGCCTTCGGTCTTGCAATCGTGCACTGATGCCACGCCTCAAGTGATTATCAAGTTTGATGCACTGCATTTTTAGCTCATCAATTATCCATATCATAATAAATCATTTATTAATATAACCAATGTACCTTTATATTTTCATTCAACTAACCATACAACTCCGTTAACACGTGTATAGTACGTATGCATGTTAATGCAAGTATTTCCTTGCATCGTTGTCAGGTTGTATGATGCACTGCCATCTTTGCTGATGACAAATGTCTTGTTTTACTCAAGTATTCCATGGCATTGTTTACATGTTATTTGAATCATCCGTAACAATTCAAGCTATTAAAACTCTATTTTCATCTCTTACCCTGCTTTCAACCAACACCTTCAACCTGAATCATACTTAAATATTCAAGATTCAAGATTAACATAACGTGACACTCTATTTTCATTTGTCTTACCATGCAACACATGTTTTGTAGTTCATAAGTAGTTTAGCTAAACGGACTGCAACCTTTAGTGTGGACTAGGTACTTTAACGCGTAACCCTATTGTATTTTTACAGGCTAAAACATTACATCATTACCACTAAAAACAAAACCCCAAAACCCATATGCGAAAATGTAAATTGCTCTTTCATCCTTTTCACTGTAGCGTTTTTAATAGTCGACTTCGTAGTCCATTTCCCTTTTCCTTGACACCT